>ML120435.1:107386-271783 GCA_003788595.2 Choiromyces venosus 120613-1
GAAGTGTTTCCCCTGCAATCTCATAAGTTTGCACCAACCAATTACACTGCTGTAATAATTGTGTCAAGGTCGAAAGGATTGTTTGGTCTAATGAATTATCTTGAAAAACATTCATTCGATGGGAAACTTGGACATCAAGGTCCCACGAATCATGCACATATATTTGTGCAAACTTTGGTCTCTCGCCATCAATTGGAAGTAGTGGTCCATGATTGTGGTATAGTGCTCCCTTAATACGAAAAGAATACACACCACCATCATTTTGTCGATAGGGGGTCTCAGTAGTTCCTAGCGATGTAAGAGAAAGTACATTGTTATAGCTTCTTATTCTTTGCCGGAAATGAGTACTTTCTCTGCTATCACCAGTGAATAAATCCCATATCAGCTCTGGAGGATTTGGAAATAATGGGAGTTCAACTTTCCCCCCAGCACAACAGCCACTGAACCCAGGAACCCTATTACTGGAACGGGAAAGCTTTTCTTCCAGAAAATGTAGTACTCTACAGTGTTGACACATATAGGTTAGACCGGACAATGAGTGACGTTCTGGGAGTTGAACCCCTTGTTGCCATTGATGAGCCAAAGGCAATACATTAACCATTCTTATAGCATGTGGTCTCTGTGATCGGCAAAAATTGCAGGTTCGCCAAATTCGGGTCCGTGCAGTAAATTCAGATATGTTTTTATTCCGGTTACAACGAATGCACCTTTGAAGCTGAGTTGTAGCAGCCTCTTGTATAGTAACTCCAGCTGCTTGTACATTTTCCTGCCTGGGTAGTCCAGTATTATGGCTCTCTTGTTGATTATTTTCTTCTTCGTATAGAATTGGTCTGGGATTATATACTTCCCCCATATCAGGTATCTCGGGTTCAGGTTCTTCTTGCTCAAGGTAATTCTGAGCCTATTCTCTATTAGAAATACATTCTTACATTATAAGTCAAACAGACTATTAATCAATATATAAAGTTGGAGAGTTTGGACTTACTACTGCATCACTATCACTCTCTTCATCCTCTTCACGTGATATCACTCTCCTCTCATAGTTTCCACCAAAACCACTTATCACCTGCCTTGCATTGCCTGTATTCTCTGCGTTCTCTGCATTCTCTGCATTCTCTGCATTCTCTGCATTCTCTGCATTCTCTGCATTCTCTGCATTCTCTTCATTCTCTGCATTCTCTTCGTTCTCTGCGTTCTCTGCATTCTCTGTATTCTCTGCGTTCTCTCTGTTCTCTATATTTGCGGCAGCACCTATAATTGGCACTTGATTCTCTTCCAGTATCTCTATATTTGAGACCTCTTGTACTTGCAACTGGTTCCTATTTTGTAACCTTCTTCTTGTCGCCATTCGTTCACGACACGGTGTGCAAGTTTTATACCTTAATCCATTCACCTTTTCGGGAAAGAAATGAAGTTCTCGGTGCCGGTGACAGCCACTACATTTGATTGTTAACTCATCTCCAGCTTCCATGACTTTTCTTTTTGTATTGTTCCCCTATTTTGAGTTCAGCAGTTAATTTATTTGTTTTAATATAGCCATCTTTTATACAATATCATGTTGGATTTAAAGACTTACAGATTCTGACTCAAGTTTCTTCACTCTGTAGATTGTATCAATAGAAATTCCAAGAGTGGGTATTATGTCTGTGCCTCTGACAACTCAATCCAGTTCCATAAATGCAGTTCCGGTTTCAGATGTTCTACTTTTTTTTTGTATCAACTTTTCCCGAGTTGCACTGTCATTTTGCTGGTTTGGTGATAGTTTCGAATTAGATACTAAATCTCTTTGGACTGATATAATACTTGGTATATATACTGTTTACGAACCTGAATAGATTGATATAATTCAATAGTTTTAGTCTTTACGAACCTGAATATATTAACGTAATTCAATAGCTTTAGTCTCTATAGTATTTACGAATGTGAATGAGTTTATATAATTCAATTGATTATAATTTATGCATATAGTCTTTTGAACTATTCTTATTTATTACTATTATCATTACTTCATCTATGTAAATGGTCAGGCATCTATACATACAGGTTTCAAACTCAAACTGGTTTCAAACTACTATTTATTCCTATTACTATTCAAGTTGTCTTTACTTCCTCAATCTGAATGGTCAGGCATTACTCAATTCTTTGTTTTTGGTGTATATTCTATTTTCTAATTTTATTTCTTCCATATCTTATTCTCACTGCTGTGCCTCTTTATTTACACTTTACCTATCTGCTTTATCTGCTTTAATACTATTTTATTAATTTTCTACTACCTTTCTTCTACTCTTATACATCACTATTTTGATACCACCTTTACTACTGGAACTATTTATACTATTTATTCTCAGCTCTTTCTATACCCTGATTGCTTGTTTCTATTCTAATATCTAGTTAATTATTATTATTTTATATATATAATCGTATATATGTGTAATCCTGCTGTTTTCTTTGCCTCTAATTGTTTTTGGATTATTTGATACTGTACCGGTAGAGGTGAGTTCCTGAACCCTATTACAGTTTTCTGTTTTTTTTCCTCTGGTCTTTTTTTGGTCTGTCGGATACTATAGAGCTGAGTTCCCAAACCCTAACACAGTTTTCTGTTTTTTTTTGCTCTGGTCTTTTTTGGTCTGTCGGATACTATAGAGCTGAGTTCCTAAACCCTAACACGGTTTTCTGTTTTTTTTCCTCTGGTCTTTTTTTGGTCTGTCGGATACTATAGAGCTGAGTTCCCAAACCCTAACACAGTTTTCTGTTTTTTTTTGGTCTGGTCTTTTTTTGGTCTGTCGGATACTATAGAGCTGAGTTCCTGAACCCTAACACGGTTTTCTGTTTTTTTGCCTCTGGTCTTTTTTGGTCTGTCGAATACTATAGAGCTGAGTTCCCAAACCCTAACACAGTTTTCTGTTTTTTTCCTGCTGTCTTTTTCCCCACCTCAACTGTTATAGTATAGTATATGCGCGGGAAAGCCCTCTACTTAGAGCCATAGGAGGCGCCTATCAAACATGACGTTTGTCGTCAAACACGCGGAAGTCTTTTGCCGACTTGCTCCCATCGTATCGAAGTATTAATTCCGACGCGCAGCCCTGGTAAGCGGCCATTTTATTGTCAGGTTTAGAAGCTTGTCTTATGGTGGGGCTTCATCTACTCGTATGGTTGTATGCTCAGGGGTGCGCAGGATCTCAGGGTGGTTATGAACTCAACTGGACTAAACGAACTGGCAAAAGCACTGGAACTAATCTGGTGCATTGTTCTCTCTTTTAGGCGCAACCACTAGTCTGCTATGCCAGATATGATGATTCGTTCCAGCCACTTCTAGATTCTAGTTCAGGATGATGCTGTTGGCGGAATCTTAAGTTAGGTTAATGTGCTGCAAGGAAATCCGGCAATATAAATGCTGCAGGGATAACTTGATCCTGTATTACTCATCCAATGATGTAAGTGAAGTAAACGCTTGTGAAGCGTTTGCCCATCATGAATGCGTGAATGAATGTACCGTATTATCTCGAGTTACGGGTTTTCGCTAAAACAGGGCGTCGGTTAAGGTTGGATGGTGCATGGTGTTTGAAATCACCTGCTTTCACAACCAAATCACGAAATAGAATTATCAGTGAACATATCCTCCCAGAACGAGATTGTTGAAAGAAACTCACCATAGAACTGTTCAATATTTACTCTTTGTTTGTATGGATGGACTTTTTTTTTTTATTGAGTAAGTATCGGGTAAAGAAAAACGGCTTTTGTATCTACTGATACACCTCAGTGAGAAAAGCTGGCTTCCAGGCGTCCAGTACTTTGTGGCTGACTGTGTGGAAGTTTGGCATGGCGATCAAACACGTGTGACACACAGAGCCGCATGGTGTTGGACACCAAAAGCACCACACCTTGTTAACTTACCGGTAGGAGTACAGGGGGTTAAGGGTAAGTGAGGCGAACTGGTTCTCATTGGCTCCTGGGTCACTCGGCCAATGAGAGCAGAATTTCTGGAAGTTTCTGGGGGTTGGAATTTTTTGAGTTCGCCTGACTTTTCCCCCTTCAAAAAAACCGCCAAGATTGGCCGTTTCCATGGTTACACTCACCAAATTTTGACCAGTTGAACTTGAGTTCTCCTCACTTATGCTCACCCCCTAGTACTCGACGTTTTTTAAAGTCTCCGGAACGTGAGTTACTTATCCGTGACACAAGTTACAGTAACGCACGCAAAGTCCAGCGCGGGTGAAGCTATCAATTATGCCATAAGTGAATCACTCATTTATTTCTCGTTCCGGAGACTTTAAAAAACGTCGAGTACCGATGCCTACCAAAGCCTTTCCCTTTCCCAACACCTACTCAATAAAAAAACAAGGTCGATAGAAACAAAGTAGAGTAAATTTCGGATAATTCTACCGTGAGTTTCTCTCAATCATCTTGTTCTCTTGCGATTTATTGGTTTCTAATTGTATTTCATGGTTTTGTTTGCCAAAAAGGTTGACGCCAGACACCAGGCACCATGAACACGTTGTTTTGGAGAAAAAACAATAACTCGAGATAATACGGGATGCCAAGACTTGTCAATTCTGGGATTGCGACCGCCCCCACCTGGTGCTGTTGTTACTATCCTGCTCATCTTGTGAAATCTGTACACTGGTGTGTAGCTGGTGTCTATTAGGTATAATACAGTTTGGTACTTTTATCAAACAGTACGATTTGATGATCGGGTAGACCATCTGATCTGATGACTTTCTTCATTCCATGTAAATCAGACGGCCATGGGCACGTTATGAGCGGTCTATCGAGTAACAGTTGGTTGTAAAAAGTTCAATTTGCTAACAAGCCCCTAGAGATTTCGAGGAGCCCGGGCTTTCACTGGTAAATGTAGTACGCTAGGAACTTTACTTCCAAAAAAGAGTGGCGGCGAACTTAAAACACAATCTCATCCTCCATCATTACGGACCAACCCGTTCCTTACTGTATAGCACAAGCTTTTAAAAGAGCCTCCCGTAAGATTCCCTGCAATTCCTCCCCCCCCACTCATCCTCCCGATATCGAGATTCTTCCAGCTTCGCTTCCTCATTCCAAAATATTGCGTCAATCTCTACCAGTAACCTTTCCGGCAGGGGCCGGAGTTGTGCCAGCCTCGCATATTACCTACTGCGGACTAGTTATGATAATTCGATCGTTAGAACTCCGCTGCATATAATTCCTCACACTGCCATCCCTTCCTCGTGTCCTTACCTTTTATCACTTTTATCTTTGTCACTTGCCGCATATGGTGGAGGTTCGGTACCTGAGGCACCGGGTGAGTCGCTGTCGTCTTCAACACTATTTCGCAAAAAAACAGTCAGTCAGCAGAGTGGGGATTTGGGTAAGGGATAGATGGATAGATATCTAGATACGTACCCATGAATTCTAATACTCAGTGCATCTAACGCCGTTAACTGACTGGGACTTTGCACCCCCTGATCACGGTAATCCTTGTGACTGAGTTTGCGACCTTGGAAAATTTGGAGAGCACTAATGGCCGTTCCGGTTCTTCCGTCTCCGTAGCCACAATAGATGAGCGTGACCCCGCCTTTCGCATAAGCATCGCGTATCTGGTCAAACTGCGATTGCGTCGGGGCGGCAAAATCCGGAACCTTGACATGGGTGTAGGAGATCCCCTCAGCCTTAAGCTTCTGTTTCTCCCTTGACGATAGCGGTATCTCGTTCAGACTGATGATTCTGTTTATACCGTGCCCTATGAGGAAGTAGATTGAGGTTTCGTTCATGCTCTGATCCGAATCCTCAGAATCGTAGTAAGGCGCGGAGGAGCGGGCGAGACGCTCAGGCACCACCCACTCAAACCGCCTAACAACCGACTGCACCAGCTGGTGTAGCCCGAACTGGCCGCCGGGCCACCCGATCCGTAAATCCGGCTTGCTCGCATCCTGTCGTTGGACTGGTTGAAGCTGATCGTTGTCGCAGTTTATCATCAATTTATACCCGCCCAGGCTGAGGCGCGTGAAGTCAAGGTTCGCCCAACTCCCCTGAACCTCTACCGCACACATGAAACGAGACTCCTTATCCCACCGGCTGAGAAAGCGCCTGGTGTCTTCGTTTTGCATGCCGATCCGGTTATTCTTGTTTTCCGTGCATATCCAGATTTGGTTTTTGCTGTCCTTTTTGTATTTCTGGAGCCGAACGTCTTTTTTTTCCGCCGTGAAGACTTCGTTCGTACCGTAGAGGCTGATGACATATTTCTGGCCAACGCTTAGGTTGTCGTTGCCGCGGCCCGGAGGGAACATAATGCGGGGGTGATAGTGGTAACGGCTTGATATTAAACTGGTGTGACGTGAAGAATGTGGGGCAACGTTGTAGACACGAGTGTCGCGGTAGTGGTTGATGCTGGGTTCGAAAAATCAACAAAGTTTCCACGAGCGGTGTGAGCAGTAGGCTTGTTATATACCAGTACCCTGGAATACCGCAAAAACTCGAATAAACGGACCAGGGCTAGGTAGTCCAAAATTTCCTCCTCTGGAAGAGGGGCCGAAAAACAAAGCAAAAAACCTGCTTTCCGAGACAAATAAAAAGAAAAACACCAGTCCTTACTAGGAGAGGCAACTCTAACGTCCTAGCACAAGGTCCGTTTATTCGAGTTCTTACGGTATAGGTTTGGAGACCGCACTACCTATTGAGGCTCCAGGTGGTTTCATGTGATGGGTGCGTATCCCGGTTGATTGGGTATCGTTGAGGGGTGTATGGTGCGAGTCCGGGGTGCGGAAGTATGTGGGGACGGTTTGGATGGTGCCTTGTTTTTTTCTTTTTTCTTTTTTCTGTTTTCTTTTTTCTTTTTCTTTCTTTTTTTTTTTCCCCTCTGTTTTTAGACAAATCATCTGTGTGTGAAGCTGTACATTACTGTATTACCTTAGTGTACCATCTGGAGCCGAATACCGGTAAATGGGGATCTCCTCCAATCAGCTGGGAGAAAACACAAAAAAGCTTCAGCTACTTCGCGCGAGTACGAGAAGTGCTTTCATGACCATACAAGAGCCCGTTGTGAAGTGGGATGGGGTAAAAATGCATTACGATTCCCTTGGCAGTATTCAGTCATCAAGTATCACTCTAGCACCTAGCCTCCAACGTGTCAGATTTCGAGCGTGCTGCGAGGTATTAGAAGGGAAAGTTAGGAGGAGAGAAGAAGATAGGTGAATAGGCATATATAGGCAGGCGGCAATGTTTGTTATTTTCTTATTGCTATTTTCATTGATATGCGCGGGAGAGCCCTCTACTTAGAGCCATAAGAGGCGTATATCAAGCATGACCTTTGTCATCAATCATACGGAAGTCGTTTGCCGACTTACTCTCATCGCATTGAAGTGTTAATTCCGACACAACGCCCTCATAAGTGGAGCATTTTATTGTCAGGTTTAGAAGCTTGTCTTATGGTGGGACTTCATCTACTAGTATGCTTGTATACTCAAGTGTGCGCCGGATCTCAGGGCGATTATGAACTCAACTGGATTAAATGAACTGACAAAAGCACTGGAACTAATCTGGTGCATTGTTCTGTCTTTTAGGCGTGACTACTAGTCTGCTATGCCAGATATGATGATTCGTTCCGGCCACTTCTGGATTCCAGCCCAGAATGGTGCTGCTGCCGGAATCTTAAGTTAAATTAATGTGCTGTAAGGAAATTCGGCGCTATCAACACCGCAGGGGATAACTTAGTCCTGCATTGGACACCCAATGAAGTACCTCGGGTAAATGCTTATTGAAGCGTTTGACCATCATCCATGCATGAATGTTTGTATGCCGAGACTTGTCCGTTTTGGGATTTGAGACAGGCGGTCTTAAAGCGACCACCCCCCCTGGTGCTGTGGTTACTATCCTGCTCATCTTGTGAAATCTATACACTGGTAATAGCTGGTGTCTATTAGGTATAATACAGTTTGGTACTTTTATCAAACCGGCGATTTGATGATCGGGTAGACAATCTAATCTGATGACTTTCTTCATTCCATGTAAATCAGACAGCCATGGGCATCTTATGAGCGGTCGATCGAATAACAATTGTTTGTAAGAGGTTCGATTTGCTAGCAACCCCCTAACTTAGAGATCTCGAGGAGCCCAGACCTTCGCTAGTAAATGTAGTATGGTAAAAACTTGTGTTATCCACTATCTCCGTCACCCCCTGTAATCTCAGGATCCAAAGACAAAAGCTCCTGAGAAGGACTAGCTCTTTCCAGAAGCGGTATAAGATCAGCCCTCAGGCCTTGTTAGATCTTGTTAACTAGTATTCGCAACTCTGTTAACCTGTCAATCTAAACCAATCGTGGGCTGATAGTCTGATAGTGGATTACACGAGTTCTTACGATACACTAGGAACTTTATTTCCAAAAAGAGTCGCGGCGAACTTAAAACACAACCTCATCCACCATCATTACGGACACAACCCGTTCCTTACTGTGTAGCATAGACTTTTAAAAGCTCCTCCTCCGTAAGATTCTGTGGAATTCCCCCCACTCCCCCCCCACTCATCCCCACTCATCCCCACTCATCCAGACTCTTCGAGCTTCGCTTCCTCATTCCGACATATTCCGTCCATCTGTGCCAGTAACCGTTCCGGCCTGCAGGGGCTAGAGTTGTGCCAACCTCGCATATTTTCTACTGCGTACTAGTTATGATAATTCGATCGTTAGAACTCCGCCACATATAATCCCTCATACTCTCATCCTTTGCTCGTGTCCTTACCTTTTATCTCTTTTATCTTTGTCAATTGCCGCGTATGGTGGAGGTTCGGTACCCGAGGCATCGGGTGAGTCGCTGTCGTCATCAACACTATCTCGTAAAAAAAAAAAAAGAAGTCAGTAAGCAGAGTGGGGATTTGAGTAAGAGATAGATAGATAGATACGCACCCATGAATTCTAATGCTCAGTGCATCTAACGCCGTTAACTGACTGGGACTTTGCACTCCGTGATCACGGTAATCCTGATGACTGAGTTTGCGACCTTGAAATATTTGGAGAGCACTAATGGCCGTTCCGGTTCTTCCGTCTCCGTAGCCACAATAGATGAGCGTGACCCCGCCTTTTGCATAAGCATCGCGTATCTGGTCAAACTGCAATTGCGTCGGGGCGGCAAAATCCGGAACCTTGACATGGGTATAGGAGATCCCTTCGGCCTTAAGCTTTTGTTTCTCCCTTGATGATAGCGGTATCTCGTTCAGGCTGATGATTCTGTTTATGCCGTGCGCCATGAGGAAGTTGATTGAGGTTTCGTTCATGCCCTGATCAGAATCCTCGGAATCGTAGTAAGGCGCGGAGGAGCGGGCGAGACGCTTAGGCACCACCCACTCAAACCGTCTAATAACCGATTGCCCCAGCTGATGCAGACCAAACTGGTCGCCGGGCAAGCCGATCCGTAAATCCGGCTTGCTCGCATCCTCTCGTTGGACTGGTTTAAGCTCGGTGATGCTAGAACTTATTACCATCAATTTATACCCGCCCAGGTTGAGGCGCGTGAAGTAAAGGTCTTCCCAAGCCTGGTGAGCCGCTGCGAGACACGCAAAATGGGACGAGTTCCTCCTGCCGAGAAAGCGCAAGGTGTGCTGGTTTTGCATGCTGATCCGGTTATCCTTGTTTTCTGTGCATATCCAGATTTGGTTTTTGCTGTCCTTTTTGTATCCCCGGAGCCGAACCTCTGTTCCTTCCGCTGTGAAGACCTCGTTCGTACCGTAGAGGCTGATGACATATTTCTGGCCAACGTCCAGGTTGTCGTTGCCGCGGCCTGGAGGGAACATGATGCGGGGGTGTTAGAGATAACGGCTTGATGTTAAATTGGTGTGACGTGAAGAATGTGGAGCAACACGAGTATCGTGGTAGTGTTTGATGCTGGCTTTGAAAAATCAACAAAGTTTCCGCGGGCGGTGTGAGCAGTAGGCTTGTTATATACTGGTAGTCTGGAATACAAGTTTGGAGACCGCACTACCTATTGAGGCTCCAGGTGGTTTCATGTGATGTGTGCGTATCCCGGTTGATTGGGTATCGTTGAGGGGTGTATGGTACGAGAAGGGGGTGCGGAAGTATGTGGGGGCGGTTTGGATGGTGCCTTGTTTTTTTCTTTTCTTTCTTTTTCTTCCCTCTCTTTTAGACAAATAATCTGTGAGCGAGGTTGTACATTCCTGTACTATCTTAGTAGACCATCCGGACTCCGGAGTCGAAAACTGGTAAACGGGGATCCCCTGCAATTGGCTGAAACAAACACCGAGCTTCGCTATTTAACGCGAGTACGAGATGCGTTTTAATTGCCATACAAAAGCCTGTTGTGAAGTGGGATGCGGTAAAAACGCATTACGATTCCCTCGGCAACGTGCAGTTATCAAGTATCACTCGTGCGGCTTGCCTGCATCGTGTCGGAATTCGAACGTGGCGAGAGGTAATCGAAGAGAATGTTAGTACAAGAGAAGATTGGTGAATATAGACATGCATAGGCAGGGCGGCAAAGTTTATTATTTTCTTATTGTTATTCTCAATGATACGCGCTGGAGAGCCCTCTACTTAGAGCCATCGGAGGCGCTTATCAAACATGGCCTTTGTCGTCAATCATGCGGAAGTATTTTGCCGAATTACTCCCATCGCACCAAGGCATTCCTTGCCACTCAACGGGGCTAAATGGCCAGAAACAATTGCTCACTCGTCTCTGCCCAGAATGCCTCCGCAAGCAGAAAACTTGGTGAGGCCTTCCGAAAAATCCCGGCTGGCGCATGCATTCTTGGCAAAGACGAGTGAGTACAAAGCACCGGAATTTCTCAGGCGGATTGCTCTGTCTTTTAGATGCAACTACTGTTCCGTTATACCAGTTATGATAATGCGTTCCGGCCGCTTCTCGATTCTGGTTCAGAGAGATACTGCGAACTGAATATTAGCTTGATGTACTGTAAGGAAATTCGGCACTATCAACACCGCAGGGGATAACTTAGTCCTGCATCGGACACCTAATGAAGTATCTCGAGTAAATGCTTGTTGAAGCGTTTGCCCATCATCCATGCGTGCATGGATGTCTGCCAAGACTTGTCCGTTTTGGGATCCGAGACAGGCGGCCTTAAAGCGACCGCCCCCACCTGATGCTATGGTTACTATCCTGCTCATCTTGTGAAATCTGTACACTGGTAATAGGTGGCGTCTATCAAACAGTGCGATTTGATGATCGGGTAGACCATCTAATCTGATGACTTTTTTTCATTCCATGTAAATTAGACAGCAATGGGCACGTTATGAGCGGTCGATCGAGTAACAGTTGTTTGTAACAGGTTCGATTTGCTAGCAACCCCCTAACTTAGAGGTCTAGAGGAGCTCGGACCTTCGCTGGTAAATGTAGTACACTAGGAACTTTACTTCCAAAAAGAGTCGTGGCGAACTTAAAACACAATCTCATCTAACATCATTACGGACCAACCCGTTCCTTATGGTATAGCATACGCTTTTGAAAGCTCCTCCTCCGTAAGATTCCCTGAAATTCACCCCCTCCCCCCACTCATCCTCCCGATATCCAGACTCTTCGAGCTTCGCTTCCTCATTGCATCCATCTCTACCAGTAACCTTTCCGGCAGGGGCCGGAGTTGTGCCAGCCTCGCATATTACCTACTGCGTACTAGTTATGATAATTCGGTCGTTAGAACTCCGCTGCATATAATTCCTCACACTGCCATCCCTTCCTCGTGTCCTTACCTTTTATCGCTTTTATCTTTGTCGCTTACCGCATATGGTGGAGGTTCGGTACCTGAGGCGCCGGGTGAGTCGCTGTCGTCTTCAACACTATTTTGCAAAAAAGGCAGTCAGTCAGCAGAGTGGGGATTTGAGTAAGAGATAGATAGATACTGTATCTAGATACGTACCCATGAATTCTAATGCTCAGTGCATCTAACGCCGTTAACTGATTCGGACTCTGCACCCCGTGATCACGGTAATCCTGATGACTGAGTTTGCGACCTTCGAAAATTTGGAGAGCACTAATGGCCATTCCCGTCCTTCCGTCTCCGTAGCCACAATAGATGAGCGTGACCCCGCCTTTTGCATAAGCATCGCGTATCTCGTCAAACTGCAATTGCGTCGGCGCGGCAAAATCCGGAACCTTGACATGGGTATAGGAGATCCCTGCAGCCTTAAGCCTCTGTTTCTCCCTTGACGATAGTGGTATCTCGTTCAGACTGATGATTCTGTTTATACCGTGCCCCATGAGGAAGTCTATTGAGGTTTCATTCATGTTCTGATCAGAATCCTCGAAATCGTAGTAAGGCGCGGAGGAGCGCGCGAGACGCTTAGGCACCACCCACTCAAACCGTCTAACAACCGACTGCCCCAGCTGATGCAGACCAACCTGATCGCCGGGCCATCCGATCCGTAAATCCGGCTTGCTCGCATCCTCACGTTGGACTGCTTTAAGCCGATCGTTGCCACAGTTTATCACCAATTTATATCCGCCCAGGCTGAGGCGCGTGAAGTAAAGGTTCTCCCAACTCTTCTGAACCACTGCCGAACACAAAAAAAGGGAATGCCACTGGCCGAGAAAGAGGCTGCTGGCTTCGTTTTGCATGCCGATCTGGTTATCCTTGTTTTCTGTGCATATCCAGATTTGGTTTTTGCTGTCCTTTGTGTATCCCCGGAGCCGAATATCTCTTCCTTCCACTGTGAAGACTTCGTTCGTACCGTAGAGGCTGATGACATATTTCTGGCCAACATTCAGGTTGTCGTTGCCGCGGCCCGGAGGGAACATGATGGGGGGGTGATCGAGATAACGGCTTGATATCAAATTGGGGTGACGTGAAGAATGTGGAGCAACGTTGTAGACACGAGTGTCGCGGTAGTGTTTGATGCTGGCTTTGAAAAATCAACAAAGTTTCCACGGGCTGTGTGAGCAGTAGGCTTATATACCGGTAGTCTAGAATACAGGTTTGGATTTTGCACTACGTACTGAGGCTCCAGGTGGTTTCATGTGATGGGTGCGTATCGCGGTTGATTGGGTACCGTTGAGGAATATATCATAAAAGCAGGGGGTGCGGAAGTATGGGGGAAAGGTTGGATGGTGCCTTGTTTTTTTCTTTTTTCTTTTTTCTTTCTTTTTTTCCCTCTGTTTTTGACAAATCATCTGTGAGCGAGGTTGTACGAGTACATTACCGTACTACCTTAGTGAACCATCCGGAATCGAAAACGGGTAAACGTGGATCCCCTAGAGTTGGCTGAAAGAAAACACAAAGAGATTCAGCTATTTAACGCGAGCACGAGAAGCGTTTTAACGGCCATACAAGACCCTGTTGTGAAGTGGGATGCGGTAAAAATGGATTACAATTCTCGCGGCCGCGCGCAGTCATCAAATATCACTCGTGCAGCTTCGGGGGTCGAATCGGTATTATTACATGTGGTAATATACCATACGGTGCCATACGCTAGTGTAGCCTACGGCGAACTTGCCAGACCCCGTGAGCCGGTCCTGTATAAAATCTTTTGAGATTTCAAATGTGATGCTATAAGTAGACAGGAGTAGCGTTTACGCAGAAGAGGAAACGAAAATCCAGGCTTCGCATTGTGGATAAGAATGTCATGAATCCAACTTGGCCCGAACTCGGTGGCAAAAGACAGAATTACCCGGCATTCGAAATTTTGGTGTGAATTTCCGTTTTCCGGTATTGTAGCTTACAGCCGTAATTTACGGTACGGTATCGAACGTTTACCGTACCGTAACGTACCGTATTATTCGAACACTATGCGGCTTGCCTGCACCGTGTCGGAGTTCGGACGTGGTGAGAGGTAATCCAAGAAAGTGTTAGGAGGAGAGAAGAAGATAGGTGAATATAGACATTATAGGCAGGGCCGCAATGTTTATTATTTTCTTATTCTTATCTTCAATGATTTGCGCGGGAGAGCCCTCTACTTAGAGCCATAGGAGGCGCCTATCAAACATGACCTTTGTCGTCAAACACGCGGAAGTCTTTTGCCGACTTACTCCCATCGTATCGAAGTATTAATTCCGACACACTGCCCCGGTAAGGGGCCATTTTATCGTCGGGTTTAGACGCTTGTCTTATAGTGGGACTTCATCTATTCGTATGTTTGTATACTCAGGTGTGCGCAGGATCTCAGGGCGGTTATCAACTAAACTGGACTAAATGAACTGACAAAAGGACTGGAACTAATCTGTTGCATTTTTCTGTCTTTTAGGCGTAACTACTAGTCTGCTATGCTAGATATGATGATTCGTTCTGGCCACTTCTGGATTCCGGTTTAGAATGATGCTGCTGGCGGAATCTTAAGTTAGATTCCTGTGCTGCAAGGAAATCCGGCACTATTATCAACACTGCAGGGAATAACTTGGTCCTGCATTAGTCACCCAATGATGTAAGTGTAGTAAACGCTTGTGAAGCGTTTGCCCATCATCTATGCGTGAATACATATATCATACTTTATTATCTCGAGTTATACGGGTTGTCGCCAAGACAGGGCGTCGGTTAAGGTTGGATGGTGCATGGTGTTTGAAATCAGCTCCTTTGACAACCAAATCACGAAATAGAATTAGCAGTGAACATATCCTTCCAGAACAAAATTGTTGGAGGAGATTCACCATAGAACTGTTTAATATTTACTCTTCTTTGTTTCTATGGACTTTGTTTTTTTTTATTGAGTAAGTATCGGGTAAAGAAAAATGGCTTTTGTATCTACTGATACACCTCAGTGAGAAAAGCGGGCTTCCAGGCATCCAATACTTTGTGGTTGACTGTGCGGAAGTTTGGCATGGTGATCAAATACGTGTGACACACAGAGCCGCATGGTGTTGAACACCAAAAGCACGACACCTTGTTAACTTCGGGGTACCGATGCCTACCAAAGCCTTTCCCTTTCCCAACACCCACTCAATAAAAAAAACAAAGTCTACAGAAACAAAATAGAGTAAATTTTGGATAATTCTACCATGGGTTTCTCTCAATCATCTTGTTCTCTTAGGATTTATTGGTTTCTAACTGTATTTCATGGTTTTGGTTGCCAAAAAGGCTCATTTCAGACACCAGGCAACTTGAACGCCCTGTCTTGGCGAAAAATCATAATTCGAGATAATACGGGATGCCAAGACTTGTCAACTTTGGGATTCGAGACAAGCGGCCATAAAGCGACCGCCCCCACCTGCTGCTGTGGTTACTATCCTCCTCATCTTGTGAAATCTGTACACTGTTAATAGCTGGTGTCTATCAAACAGTGCGATTTGATGATCGGGTAGACCATCTAATCTGATCACTTTCTTCATTCCATGCAAATCAGACAGCCGTGGGCACGTTATGAGCGGTCGGTCGAGTAACAATTGTTTGTAATAGGTTCGATTTGCTAGCAACCCCCTAACTTAGTGGTCTCGAGGAGCCCGGACATTGGCTAGAAAATGTCGCACGCTAGGAACTTTACTTCCAAACAGAGTCGCGGCGAACTTAAAACAAAATCATTACGGACACAACCCGTTCCTTACTGTACAGCATAGGCTTTTAAAAGCTCCTCCTCCGTAAGATCCCCTGGGGTCACCCCCTCCCCCCAATCATCCCCCCCGATATCCAGACTCTTCGAGCTTCCCTTCCTCATTCCGACATATTCCGTCCATCTCTACCAGTAACCTTTCCGACAGGGGCCGGAGTTGTGCCAACCTCGCATATTACCTACGGCGCACTAGTTATGGTAATTCGATCGTTAGGACTCCCGGCATATAACCCCTCACACTCTCATCCTTTGCTCGTGTCCTTACCTTTTTTCGCTTTTATTTTTGTCACTTACCGCGTACAGTGGAGGTTCTGTACCTGAGGCACCGGGTGAATCGCTGTCGTCTTCAGCACTATCTCGCAAAAAAGCAGTCAGTTCAGCAGAGTGGGGATTTGAGTAAGAGATAGATAGATATCGAGATACGTACCCATGAATTCTAATGCTCAGTGCATCTAACGCCGTTAACTGACTGGGACTTTGCACTCCGTGATCACGGTAATCTTGCTGACTGAGTTTGCGACCTTGAAATATTTGGAGAGCACTAATGGCCATTCCGGTCCTTCCGTCTCCGTAGCCACAGTAGATGAGCGTGGCCCCGCCTTTTGCATAAGCAAGAAGCATCTGGTCAAACTGCGATTGCGTCGGGGCGGCAAAATCCGGAACCTTGACATGGGTATAGGAGATCCCCGCAGCCTTAAGCTTCAACTTCTCCCGTGACGATAGTGGTATCTCGTTCAGACTGATGATTCTGTTTATACCGTGCCCCACGAGGAAGTCGATTGAGGTTTCATTCATGCTCTGATCAGAATCCTGGGAATCGTAGTAAGGCGCGGAGGAGCGGGCGAGACGCTTAGGCACCACCCACTCAAACCGCCTAACAACCGACTGCCCCAACTGATGCAGACCAAACTGGTCGCCGGGCCACCCGATCCGTAAACCCGGCTTGCTCGCATCCTGTCGTTGGATTGGGTCAAGCTGATATTGGCCACACCTTTTCATCATCAATTTATACCCGCCCAGGCTGAGGCGGGTGAAGTCAAGGTCTTCCCAGGGCTGGTGAGCCTTTGCAAGACACGCAGAATTGGGCGACGTGTCACTCCGGCCGAGAAAGCGCAAGGTGTGCTGGTTTTGCATGCTGATCCGGTTATCCTCGGTTTCTGTGCATATCCAGATTTGGGATTTGCTGTCCTTTTTGTATTCCCGGAGCCGAACCTCTTCTCCTTCGGCTGTGAAGACATCGTTGGTACCGTAGAGACTGATGACATATTTCTGGCTAACGCTTAGGATGTCGTTGCCGCGGCCCGGAGGGAACATCATGTGGGGGTGTTAGAGATAATGGCTTTATATTAGATTGGTGAGACGTGAAGAATGCGGAGCAACGTTGTAGACACGAGTATCGCGGAAGTGTCTGGTGCGGGCTTCGAAAGATCAACAAAGGTTCTACGGGCGGCACGAGCAGTAGGCTTGTTATATACTGGTAGTCTGGAATATAGGTTTGGATTCCACACTACCTATTCAGGCTCCAGGTTATTTCATATGATGTATGCGTATCCCGGTCGATTGGGTATCGTTGAGGGATATATCATAAAAGGAGGGGGTGGGGAAGTATGGGGGACAGGTTGGATGTTGCCTTGTTTTTTTCTTTTTTCTTTTTTCTTTCTTTTTTTTCTGTTTTTGACAAATCATCTGTGCGCGATGTTGTACATTACTGTACTACCTTAGTGAACCATCCGGAATCGAAAACTGGTAAACGCGGATCCCCTGCAATTGGCTGAAAGAAAACACAAAGAGCTTCGGCTATTTAACGCGAGTACGAGAGGCATTTTGATGGCCATACAAGAGCCCGTCGTGAAGGGGGATGCGGCAAAAATGCATTACGATTCCCTCGGCAACGTGCAGTCATCAAGTGTCACTCGTGCGGCTTGTCCGCATCGGGTCGGAAGTCGGACGGGTGAGGGGTAACCCAAGAGGATGTTAGGGGAGGAGAAGATAGGTGAATATAGGCATGTATAGGCAGGGCGGCAATGTTTATTATTTTCCTGTTGTTAACTTCAATGACATGCGCGGGAGAGCACTCTACTTGGAATCATAGGAGGCGCCTATCAAACATGACCTTTGTCGTCAATCATGCGGAAGTCTTTTGTCGACTTACTCCCGTCGCATCGAGGTATTAACTCCGACACAACGCCCTCATAAGGGGAACATTTTATTGTCAGGTTTAGAAGCTTGTCTTATGGTGGGACTCCATCTTCTCGCATGCTTGTATACTCAGGTGTGCGCCGGATCTCAGGGCGATTATGAACTCAACTGGATTAAATGAATTGACAAAAGCACTGGAACTAATCTGGTGCAATGAAGTACGTCAAGTAAATGCTTGTTGAAGCGTTTGCCCATCATCCATGAGTGCATGGATGTCTGCCAAGACTTGTCCGTTTTGGGATTCGAGACTGGCGGCCTTAAAGCGACCGCCCCCACTTGGTGCTGTGGCTATTATCCTGCTCATCTTGTGAAATCTGTACACTGGTAATAGCTGGTGTCTATTAGGTATAATACAGTTTGGTACTTTTGTCAAACAGTGCGATTTGATGATCGGGTAGACAATCTAATCTGATCACTTTCTTCATTCCATCTAAATCAGCCAGCCATGGGCACGTTATGAGCGGTCGGTCGAGTAACAATTGTTTGTAAAAGGTTCGATTTGCTAGCAACCCCCTAACTTGGAGGGCCCGGGGGGCCCGGACCTTCACTAGTAAATGTAGTACTTTAGGAACTTTACTTCCAAAAAGAGTCGCGGCAAACTTAAAACACAATCACATCCACCATCATTACGGACACAACCCGTTCCTTACTGTATAGCATAGGCTTTTACAAACTCCTCCTCTGTAAGATTTCCTGGAATCACCCCCCCCCTCCCCCCCAATATCCAGACTCTTCGAGCTTCCTTTCCTCATTCCGACATATTCCATCCATCTCTGCCAGTGACCTTTCCGGCAGGGGCCGGAGTTGTGCCAACCTCGCATATTACCTACTGCGCACTAGTTATGATAATTCGATCGTTAGAAGTCCGCTGCATATAATTCCTCATACTCCCATCCGTCCCTTGTGTCCTTACCTTTTATCACTTTTACCTTTGTCACTTACGGTGTGAGTAGAGGTTCTGTACCTGAGGCACGGGGTGAATCGCTGTCGTCTTCATCACTGTCTCGCAAAAAAGAAAGTCAGCAGAGTAGGGATTTGAGTAAGAGATAGATAGATATCAAGATACGTACCCATGAATTCTAATGCTCAGTGTATCTAACGCCGTTAACTGACTGGGACTTTGCACTCCGTGATCACGGTAATCCTGATGACTGAGTTTGCGACCTTGGAAAATTTGGAGAGCACTAATGGCCATTCCCGTCCTCCCGTCTCCGTAGCCACAGTAGATGAGCGTGACCCCGCCTTTTGCATAAGCAACCCGTATCTGGTCAAACTGCAATTGAGTCGGGGCGGCAAAATCCGGGACCTTGATATGGGTATAGGAGATCCGCGCAGCTTTAAGCTTCAACTTCTCCCGTGACGATAGCGATATCTCGTTCAGACTGATGATTCTGTTTATACCGTGCCCCATGAGGAAGTCGATTGAGGTTTCATTCATGCTCTGATCAGAATCCTCGGAATCGTAGTAAGGCGCGGAGGAGCGGGCGAGACGCTTAGGCACCACCCACTCAAATCGTCTGACAACCGACTGCCCCAGCTGGTGTAGACCGAACTGGTCGCTTTGCTCGCCGATCATTAAATCCGGCTTGCTCGCATCCTCACGTTGGACTGGGTTAATCTCATAGCTGTCACATTTTTTTACCATCAGTGAATACCCACCCAGGTTGTGGCGCCTGAGGTAAAGGTTCTCCAGACTCTCCTGAATTTCTACCCCGCACGCAAAACGGGACGTCTCATCCCACCAGCCGAGAAAGCGCCTGGTGTCTTCGTTTTGCATGCCGATATGGTTATCCTTATGTTTTGTGCATATCCAGATTTGGTTTTTGTTGTCCTTTTTGTATCCCCGCAGCCGAATATCTCTTCCTTCCACTGTGCAGACTTCATTCGTACCGTAGAGACTGATGACATATTTCTGGCCAACATTCAGGTTGTCGTTGCCGCGGCCCGGAGGGAACATGATGCGGGGGTGGTAGAGATAACGGCTTGATATCAAATTGGTGTGATGTGAAGAATGTGGAGCAACGTTGTAGACACGAGTGTCGCGGTAGTGTTTGATGCTGGCTTCGAAAAATCAATAAAGTTTCCACGGGCGGTATGAGCAGTAGGCTTGTTATATACCGGTACCCTGGAATACAGATTCGGAGACCGCGCTACCTATTGGGGCTCCAGGTGGTTTCATGTGATGGGTGCTTATCCCGGTTGATTGGGTATCGTTGAGGGATATATGGTACGAGTCGGGGGTGCGGAAGTATGTGGGGACGGTTTGGACGGTGCCTTGTTTTTTTCTTTTTTCTTTTTTCTTTTTTCTCTTTTCTCTTTTCTCTTTTCTGTTTTCTTTTTTCTTTTCTTTCTTTTTTTCCAGTCTGTTTTAGACAAATCATCTGTGCGCGAGGTTGTACAAGGGTAGATCATGAATTGATGGTACGGAGCAGGGCTGTTGATGATGGTTTTAGACAAGAGTAGTGGAACAAGCAACCCATCACCCTACTTTTTCCTACCCTTGTGGGTTAGGGCTCGTCGGGGGGTACAGGGGGGACCACCCAATCAACGCCCTTTGAGCGATTTTCACGATGGCTTCAAAGTCCTTATTCTTACCCTCGGTTACAAGAGATAATTCTTAGGTGTTTTGCTCCCTATTCGACACCCCTTGGGCCCGCTTTCCTTTGTTTCGGCTATTGATACGCCACCCATGATACGAGCTCTTTTTAGAGCACCCATATTCGCCTCTTTAAAGGCACCCTTTTCTGGAACCACATTCTTTTTTGCGTTGGCAGACGGCTGGGACCACAGTTTGCGGTTTGAGGAGCCTCTTGAGGCCCGAGTCCATACTCTCTTTATCGACGCCGCCTAGTACGGACACGAACACGATTCCGATAGCCTTTCATTCTTTTTTGCGATCGTTCCAGACGCCCTTTTTAGGGACCCACTACCGCCGTTCGGCACGTAAGACCTAGGAGTTGAGTTTTTTATTTCTCCTAGGCAATTATCAGCGTAAGTCCTGGGCAACCCCCAGGCAATCCCAATCCGCGGGGTGTCTCTTTGACCCCCAAAATCATCACCCACACCTCGGAACTTCTGACCGGCGTATCCCGGCAGCCCTGGTGTGGTTACACGAATTCGGAAGCCCTGGCTCACCCCCAGGCAACCTGCTTTTGGGGATTGGTGGTGGCTGTTCTTTTCGGCTGCAAAGGAGGGGAGGTCCGGAGGCGACATCAGGTATTAATCATGGGCAACAATAAGCGCTTCGTTTGAAACCGTCCCGCTCGCATTGCGCCCCGTGCACCTGTCTATGCGCCCGTGTACCCGCTAAGTGTGGCGGAACACCCGAGGAGGAGGATCGAACCTGTGGATACGCTGGGAGGGGTGGCTGGCTGCCGGGGAGGGTTTCTTTTGTGAAGGAGGTTTAGCGAGACAGCGCACGGGCTGTTAATGATGTATTTGTGGCAGGTGGCCAGGAGGTGGATTTCTTTTATTGGTGGCGTAGGGCCAGGAGGGAGGATTTCTTTTAGGGGGCCCTTGGCTGGGGGGAGTATCTCACGCCGGTAGTTAGATGCCTTTTATTAGGTGAAACGAGGCATATCCTCGGACTAGATAAGAATGGAAATTAGGTTACACCCATCACCCTTTCAACGCAAAACCCACCACACCTCTGCTAGAGTCAAATAAAAGCTGATTTTATGATAGGTATGTTGAGATAGCAATTGCCTATTTTATGAACCAATTTTTTTCTCTTTACGTCCAACGATGGGGGACAAGATAGGCATTCCCTCAGGCGGGCAGTATCTTGGTGTACTATTTGGCGTAAAGTGTTCTTTTACTAGTGTACCATCAATTCATGATCTACCCTTGTACGGTAGACAATCTAATCTGATCACTTTCTTCATTCTATGTAAATCAGACAACCGTGGGTACATTATGAGCGGTCGATCGAGTAACAGTTTGTAACAGATTCGATTTGCTAGCAACCCCCTAACTTGGAGAGCCCGAGGAGCCCCCTGGAATCCCGCCCCTCCCCCCACTCACCCCCCCGATATCCAGACTCTTCGAGCTTCGCTTCCTCATTCCGACATATTTCATCCATCTCTGCCAGTAACCTTTCCGGCAGGGGCCGGAGTTGTGCGGGCCTCGCATATTACCTACTGCGCACTAGTTATGATAATTCGATGGTTAGAACTCCGCCGCATATAACCCCTCACACTGCCATCCCTTCCTCGTGTCCTTACCTTTTTTCGCTTTTATCTTTGCCACTTACCGCATATGGTGGAGGTTCGGTACCTGAGGCACCGGGTGAATCGCTGTCGTCTTCAGCACTATCTCGCAAAAAAGCAGTCAGTTCAGCAGAGTGGGGATTTGAGTAAGAGATAGATAGATATCGAGATACGTACCCATGAATTCTAATGCTCAGTGCATCTAACGCCCTTAACTGACTGGGACTTTGCACTCCGTGATCACGGTAATCCTGGTGACTGAGTTTGCGACCTTGGAAAATTTGCAGAGCACTAATGGCCATTCCCGTCCTTCCGTCTCCGTAGCCGCAGTAGATGAGCGTGACCCCGCCTTTTGCATAAGCATCGCGTATCTGGTCAAACTGCAATTGCGTCGGGGCGGCTAAATCCGGAACCTTGACATGGGTGTAGGAGATCCCCGCAGTCTTAAGCTTCCGCTTCTCCCTTGACGATAACGGTACCTCGTTCAGACTGATGATTCTGTTTATACCGTGCCCCATGAGGAAGTCGATTGAGGTTTCGTTCATGCTCTGATCAGAATCCTCGGAATCGTAGTAAGGCGCGGAGGAGCGGGCGAGACGCTTAGGCACCACCCACTCAAATCGTCTAACAACCGACTGCCCCAGCTGGTGTAGACCGAACTGGTCGTTTTGCTCGCCGATCATTAAATCCGGCTTGCTCGCATCCTCACGTTGGACTGGGTTAAGCTCATATCTGTCACATTTATTTACCATCAGTGAATACCCACCCAGGCTGAGTCGGGTGAAGTAAAGGCTCTCCCAGTCCCAGGGAGCTTGTGCGATACACGCAAAATGGGACATCTTATTCCACCGGCCGAGAAAGCGTCTGGTGTCTTCGTTTTGCATGCCGATTCGCTTGTACACGTTCTGTACGCATATCCAGGTTTGTTTTCTGTCATCCTGTTGGTATTCCCGCAGCCGCACTTCTTCTCCTTCCGCTGTGAAAACTTCGTTCGTACCGTAGAGGCTGATGACATATTTCTGGCCAACGTTTAGGATGTCGTTGCCACGTCCCGGTGGGAACATGATGCGAGGGTGGTAGAGATGAAGGTTTGGTGCTAAATTGGTGTGGCGTGAAAGCTGTAGGGTAAAGTTGAAGATATCAGTAGTGTGTTAGTGTTTGATGGATCATAGGTTTTGAAAAGTGAATAGAATCTTTGCCTCCGGTGTGAGAAGGTGTGCTGTTATATACCGGTATTCTGGAATACAGATTTGCCAGTGCGCTACTTTTAGGTGCTCCGGGTTATTTCATGTGAGGGGTGCGTCCCCCACTTGATTGGCTATCGTTGAGGAATTTCTTTTACGAGTACCGGTATGAGGTGGGGAACTATGCGGGGAAGGGTTGGATTGTGCTTTTTCTTTTTCTGTTTTCTCCTACTGTTTTAGATAAGCCCCGGCGACCGAGTCTGTAGCACTTGCTCTTTGAACTATGGTGCAAAGCGTCTAGAGGTGGGTCCTCCGATTGAACCGGAGTTGGTGGTGAAATGTTCCGTGGCAACCAGCCAGTTCTTAGAGTGTGAAGTTACACACACCTGTGACACAGTACCAGGTCAATTTTGCTAGTATTCCACACTGAGAATATCAGAGTACTTGTTTCGCTCTTATCAAAAATTCCACTCCTTCACCCCTAATTTTTTTCGATAGAAACACTTAATTCAACAAAAAAAACCTCTTGTTTATTCTGCGCAGAATTATCTTCGTCTCTATGGTTTTTTTCTTTGAAATTTGTTGTTGCCATCTACTACTGTAATTAGACGTCGGGTTTTGCTAGTTTAGAGGTCCCTGTTTGATTCCATTTGCACTACCGGTATACTGGTAGTGACCATCCCGAATGGATTAAATGCAGATCTCCTCCAATCGGCTAAAAAGAAAGGATAACAAACTTCAGCTTTGTGGCTGACTTGGGTAATACATCAACGTTGTTGCTATCATTATTACCACACTCGTCTTTAATTTTGATCCAATTTCAACCCTAGTCTCTACATCCGGCAAAGGACACTCGGGTACCGACAGTTTTGGTTCTATCGTACGGTAGTCTCAAGAAAGATATCACACTGTCATGCCACCTCTCCTATAAGGACTCCCAGACGTTCGGGTGCGGCCGCTTGCCTTAGCTCGTCGTTTCCGACTCTCACTCTTCTCAAGGCTGCAATTATTCCTGGCGGTTTCGGCCTCTCCCGGACCGGCTCAGCGCAGGGTTATGTCTCAGCGTAGATATGTCACTATACCGGTAACCGTATTTTTCGGTAGGGGGTTGCAAGGGCCCCGCCATGGCGTGGTGTTCCGAACTGTATTAGCTCGTATCTCGGTTCGGCCGGTATACTCAACAACCCGAACCAGTTCGTAGTTCACGCACTGAATGCACTGCACCATTTGCAACATTCGCTATAATTAAACTCCGCATTGTATAGACCTAACCCGCATCCCACCAAGCACATTTGCTAACAAATTCAGTGCATTTCTGCGCGCAAGAGACTTTAATTTTTTAATTTTACTATTCTTATAAAATAGGGGAGATAAAGGTGCCGATCGTGTACAGGAAGTTCGAATTCTTTTAAAGGAGGCAATGAAGTATTGAATATATTCGGTGACTTGCTTCCTACAATTGTGGGTGTATGGAATCCTTAAATATAAAAACTAAGAACAACTCTTCCAACTTTATCACGCAATTTCCTCTCAAACCCCACTTTCGATACCCCGCTTTGCTAAGGCATTTACCCCCCTTCACCGGGTTTCCAACTCACCTGGAAACCCCCAATATCCTTCCAGCATCTTATAACAAGCACAGAGGATAAGAGAGATAACTCCGGACCTAATGTCAGGTAACTACTATACCGGTAGTGGTAGATACCAACTATCGAGTGAAGGCCGATGATGAACAATAACTATTTGATACGGGAAACATGGCTATCATAAACTCAGCGATCGACGTTGCAGAGGTTGTGAGGTCTCTCGAAGGTGATCTGGATTCTTTCTATGGTGACTCTAGATGGGGGCGTGGGGAGTACCGGCAACCGGGTTTCGGATACAATGGAGTATACGGTAGTGCGGCATTTTATTTGAAAATGTCCTGGGCAGCAGGGACTAGGAAGTTTATCGACCGATAAAAAAATTTCAAAAGACTGTTTTAACTTAGATCTTGTTGCTTACCTACGACGTCTCGCCTTTTCTGGCGACACTTGAGGTGTTAGATCTGCTGTGAAGCCTCCGGAGCATAGGCTGCATATTGCTTTCATTGGAAGACGAGATGGTGTTGTGAAATGGGATTCCGCTTCAAGTACGATAGTAGGGCGGTGAAAGGGTTTTACTATTCAAGTCACCGTGATTAGTCATTAGGTACCACTCGCGCCAGGTCCGTACCTACGGAATTTATGTCTGTTTTGTTCCTCGTGCTCGACGTGCCGAAGAAAATTGTCCTTCATTTTGAAGGGAGCGGAGGAGGGTTTTTAGGGGTTGGTTTATAAGCCATGCGCGCAATATCTCTGGCAGGGAGTGGAGCCTTGAAGTTGCGTGACATCCCTGGATGATACGAGACAGGGGGCAAGGCGCTTCATCACCAACCGCGCTGGTATCACGGAGCGACTTCAAGCTCACTGAAGTGTGCCAGTTCCGAGTTGGGTTTAAGAGGGGTGTTAAATCATTTTTTAACCCATATTTTTCGAAATACTTTCCTTCCTACTGTTTATGAGTTTATGATTGGAATCTGGTGGTTCAAAATCTTCCAGCTTCCTGGTGCCGCGCTTCCCTGGTCCTCGGGGTGATTGTTGCTAGTGTGCGGCATTTACCTCTATACCACCGCAAACGTACACAAGTTGACGAGTGAGACCTTATGACGCCACGCAGCACACAACTGGTAAGACCCACACCACGAGCGGGCCTAAGGTTGAAAAAATGCTTGCCTTGGCCCACGGGGCTCATGGACTTATTCATATTTCTTTCACTTTATTTACTTTGCTTCATTTCCGGCAAAAAAAACCCCAAAAGAAAACTGAATATAATGCCATTATGCAATGAAGGTTTATGCTCACGATCAACAACTGATTCAACAAGATCTACAAAATCAACAATGGCAAGCCTGTTGGCAAAATGTGAAACTCCCACACCATGGCAAACTTGAATCCACTCTCTACCTTTGAGTATAGCCATGAACTTGAACAATAATGAACCCTGCAGTGTGGAAAGTGCCGAATTTCCGTACACCCGGCTAACTTCCTGAACTAGTGTTGGTGTTGGCCGATACTAGAAAGGGGAGTATCGTACAATTAGGTTTGGAATTTTACCTGACGGCGAAACCTCAAATATACTGGGACACTGAGAAGTACACAGGATATCAAAATGGTTAGCAGCTCAACAGAGCGGAATGAACCGACAAAAACGGCAGAATTATTGTAGTTTGTTTTTCTGTCCCCAAGGTGTAACTACTGTCCCCGCCATACCGGATACAATGATGCGTTCATACCACTTCTGCTTTTTGGCTGAAATAGATACTGCTAGCGGAACCTTATTGTGATGTAGCAAATTTCGGCGCTATCAACACTGCAGGGGATAACTTAATCCTGCATTGGAAACCGAATGAAGTACCGTAAAAACCGAAATAATTGAGAATCACGTCCGGAATTTCCACCTTGCGATTAAGGGGAGAAAATAGAACGAAAATATTGCCTTTCCGTCCTCAGTTGAGACAAATGAAAATGAAAAAAAACAACAGACCTGCCAGGAGAGGCAAATCCAACGCCCTAGCGAGATTCTCAATTATTTCGGTTTTACGGTGCAAGTACCAGGCAAGATGTTTTCGTACAACACGGGGATAGTTTTTGCTGGTTAGCTATCCCTGTCTTGTACGAAAACATCTTGCCTGGTACTTGTACGTTAAGTATATCCTTGTTGAAGTGTTTGCCCTATCATCCATGAGTGCATGGATGTCTGCCAAGACTTGTCCGTTTTAGGATTCGAGACAGGCGGCCTTAAAGCGATCGCCCCCACCTGGCGCCGTGGTTGCTGTCCTGCTCATCGTGTGGCATCTGTACACTGGTGATAGCTGGGTCTGTTAGGTATGATACAGTTTGGTACTTTTATCAAACAGTGCGATTTGATGATCGGGTAGACTATCTAATCTGATGACTTTCTTCATTCCGTGTAAATCAGACAGCCATGGGCACGTTATAAGCGGTCGATCGAGTAACAATTGGTTGTAAAAGGTTCAATTTGCTAACAAGACCCTAGAGATTTGGAGGAGCCCAGGCTTTCACTAGTAAATGTAGTACGCTAGGAACTTTACTTTGAAAAAGAGTGGCGGCGAACTTGAAACACAATCTCATCTACCACCACTCCGGACCAACCCGTTTCTTATGGTATAGCATAAGCTTTTGAAAGCTCCTCCTCCGTGAAATTCCCTGGAATTCACCCCCCCGATATCCAGACTATCCGAGCTTCGCTTCCTCATTCCAAAATATTGCGTCCATCTCTACCAGTAACCTTTCCGGCAGAGGCCGGAGTTGTGCCAGCCTCGCATATTACCTACTGCGTACTAGTTATGATAATTCGATGGTTAGAACTCCGTCGTATATAATCCTTCACATTGCCATCCCTTCCTCGTGTCCTTACCTTTTATCACTTTTATCCTTGTCACTTGCCGCATATGGTGGAGGTTCGGAACCTGAGGCGCCGGGTGAGTCGCTGTCGTCTTCAGCACTATCTCGCAAAAAAGCAGTCAGTTCAGCAGAGTGGGGATTTGAGTAAGAGATAGATAGGTATTTAGATACGTACCCATGAATTCTAATGCTCAGTGCATCTAACGCCGTTAACTGATTCGGACTCTGCACCCCGCGATCACGGTAATCCTGATGACTGAGTTTGCGGCCTTGGAAAATTTGGAGAGCACTAATGGCCATTCCCGTCCTTCCATCTCCGTAGCCACAATAGATGAGCGTGACCCCGCCTTTTGCATAAGCATCGCGTATCTCGTCAAACTGCGATTGCGTCGGGGCGGCAAAGTCCGGAACCTTGACATGGGTATAGGAGATCCGCGCAGCCTTAAGCTTCCGCTTCTCCCGTGACGATAGTGGTATCTCGTTCAGACTGATGATTCTGTTTATACCGTGCCCCGTAAGGAAGTCGATTGAGGTTTCGTTAATGTTCTGATCCGAATCCTCGGAATCGTAGTAAGGCGCGGAGGAGCGCGCGAGACGCTTGGGCACCACCCACTCAAATCGTCTAACAACCGACTGCCCCAGCTGGTGTAGACCGAACTGGTCGCTTTGCTCGCCGATCATTAAATCCGGCTTGCTCGCATCCTCACGTTGAACAGGTTTAAGCCCAAGGTTGTCACAGTTTTTTACCATCAGCGAATAACCGCCCAGGCTGAGGCGCGTGAAGTAAAGCTCTTCCCAGGGCTTGTGAGCCTTTGCGGCACATGCAAAATGGGACATCTTGTGCCACCGGCCGAGAAAGCGCTTGGTTCTCTCGTTCTGCATGCCGATTCGCTTGTTCTGGTTCTGTACGCATATCCAGGTTTGTCTTCTGTCATCCTCTTGGTATTCCCGCAGCCGCACTTCTTCTCCTTCCGCTGTGAATACTTCGTTCGTACCGTAAAGGCTGATGACATATTTCTGGCCAACGTTCAGGTTGTCGTTGCCGCAGCCTGGAGGGAACATGATGCGGGGATGATAGAGATAACGGCCTGATATTAAATTGGTGTGACGTGAAGAACGTGGAGCGACGTTGTAGACACGGGTATTGTGACAGTGTCTGATGCGGGCTTCGGAAAATCACCACGGGCGGTGTGAGCAGTAGGCTTGTTATATACCGGTAGTCTGGAATACAGGTTTGGAGACCGCACTACCTATCGAGGCTTCAGGTGATTTCATGCGATGGGTGCGTATCCCGGTTGATTGGGTATCGTTGAGGGATATATCATAAAAGCAGGGGGTACGGACAGGTTGGATGGTGCCTTGTTTTTTTCCTTTTTTTTTTTTTCTTTTTTTTTTTCCTCTGTTTTTGACAAATCATCTGTGAGCGAGGTTGTACCAGTACATTACTGTACTACCTTAGTGAACCATCCGGAATCGAAAACGGGTAAACGTGGATCCCCTGCAATTGGCTGAAAGAAAACAAAAAGATTCAGCTATTTAACGCGAGCACGAGAAGCGTTTAGGGTCGAATCGGTATTATTACATGTTGTAATATACCATACTGTACCATACACTAGTGTAGCCTACGGTAAACTTACCAGACCCCGTGAGCCGGTTCTGTATAAAATCTTTCGAGATTTCCAATGTGATGCTACAAGTAGACAGGAGTAGCGTTTACGCAGAAGCGGAAACGAAAATCCAGGCTCCGCATTTTGGATAAGAATGTCATGAATCCAACTTGGCCTGAACTCGGTGGCAAAAGACACAATTACCCGGCATTCGAAATTTTGGTGTGAATTTCCGTTTTCCGGTAATGTAGCTTACAGCCGTAATTTACGGTACGGTATCGAACGTTTTCCGTACCACAACGTACCGTATTATTCGAACTATGCGGCTTGCCTGCATGTGTCGGAATTCGAACGTGGTGAGAGATAATCGAAGAGAATGTTAGTAGGAGAGAAGAAGATAGGTGAATATAGACATGTATAGGCAGGGCGGCAATGTTTATTATTTTCTTATTCTTATCTTCAATGATATGCGCGGGAGAGCCATCTACTTAGAACCATAGGAGGCGCATATCAAACATAACCTTTGTCGTCAAACACGCGGAAGTCTTTCGCTGACTTGCTCTCATTGTATCGAAGTATTAATTCTGACACACTGCCCTGGTAAGGGGCCATTTTATCGCCAGGTTCAGAAGCTTGTCTTATAGTGGGACTTCATCTACTCGTATGCTTGTATACTCAGGCGTACACAGGATCTTAGGGCGGTTATGAACTCGACTGGACTAAATGAACTGACAAAAGCACTGGAACTAATCTGTTGCATTGTTCTGTCTTTTAGGCATAACTAATAGTCTGCTATGCCAGATATGATAATTGGTTCTAGCCACTCCTGGATTCCGGTTTAGAATGATGCTGCTGGCCGCATCTTAAGTTAGGTTAATGTGCTGTAAGGAAATTCGGCACTATCAACATTGCAGGGGATAACTTGGGCCTGCGTTAGTCACCCAATGATGTAAGTGAAGTAAACGCTTGTGAAGCGTTTGCCCACCATCCATGCGTGAATGCATGTACTGTATTATCTCGGGTTTTCGCCAAGATAGGGCGTCGGTAAAGGTTGGATGGTGCATGGTGTTTGAAATCAGCTCCTTTCTCAACCAAATCACGAAATAGAATTAGCAGTGAACATATCCTCCCAAAACATGATTGTTGAAAGAAACTCACCATAGAACTGTTCAATATTTACCCTTCTTTGTTTCTGTAGCCTTTGTTTTTTTATTGAGTGAGTATCGGGTAAAGCAAGATGGCCTTTGTATCTACTGATACACCTCAGTGTAAAAGGCTGGCTTCCAGGTGTCCAGTACTTTGTGGCTGACAGTGTGGAAGTTTGGCATGGCGATCAAACACGTGTGACACACAGAGCCGCATGGTGTTGAACACCAAAAGCACGACACCTTGTTAACTTAGGAGTACCGATACCTACCAAAGCCTTTCCCTTTCCCAACACCTACTCAATAAAAAAAACCAAGTCTATAGAAACAAAGTAGAGTTAATTTTGGATAATTCTACCGTGGGTTTCTCTCAATCATCTTGTTCCCTTCGGATTTATTGGTTTCTAATTGTATTTCATGGTTTTGGTTGCCAAAAAGCCTGATTTCAGACACCGCGCACCATGAGCGCCCTATCTTGGCGAGGGGCCACAATTCGCTGTTCGACATAATACAAGTGGGACCCAAAAAGTGAGGGCGCACAGGCGATTTTACCGCAGAAATAGCAGATTTCACACCGAGATATTACGCTGGAGAGAATTCACGAAAATGCGAACTATCCATACAACCACTGAAAACAGTAAGGACATCATTTTCTATATACAAATGTTCACTCAATTCCCAACTCCTCAAGTGTGGTATGCGGTTGAACTTTCAAATTCCGCCGGGACACGGTTTTCCCGCCGAAAACCACGGTCTCGGCGCAATTTTGAGAAAAGTTTTTTCCCTCTTGCTACTACTCTTCAGAGAATTTAAATTCACTTGCGGTGACAATAGAAGTCAAGTAGCCTACATCTTTTCTCAACACTCTATGAAGTTGTCCTATTTTTAATTCAAGTATTGGTGCCGGAATAAGTGTGCGAAATTGGCCATTTTTGGTGTAAAATCGCTTGTGCCCTCACTTCTTGGGTCCCACTTGTACGGTATGCCAAGACTTGTCGTTTCTGGGATTCGAGACAGGCGGCCTTAAAGCGACCGCCCCCACCTGGTGCTGTGGTTACTATCCTGCTCATCTTGTGAAATCTGTACACTGGTAGTAGCTGGTGTCTATTAGGTATAATACAGTTGGTGCTTTTATCAAACAGTGTGATTTGATGATCGGGTAGACCATCTGGTCTGATGACTTTCTTCATTCCATGTACATCAGACAGCCATGGGCACGTTATAAGCGGTCGATTGAGTAACAATTGGTTGTAAAAGGTTCAATTTGCTAACAAGCCCCTAGAGATTTCGAGGAGCCCAGGCTTTCACTAGTAAATGTAGTACGCTAGGAACTTTACTTCCAAAAAGAATGGCGGCGAACTTAAAACACAATCTCATCCACCATCATTACGCACCAACCCGTTCCTTACTGTTTAGCATAGGCTTTTGAAAGCTCCTCCTCCGTTCCCTGGAATTTACCACCCCCCCTACTGATCCTCCCGATATCCAGACTCTTCGAGCTTCGCTTCCTCATTTCAAAATATTGCGTCCATCTCTACCAGTAACCTTTCCGGCAGGGGCCGGAGTTGTGCTAGCCTCGCATATTACCTACTGGGTACTAGTTATGATAATTCGATGGTTAGAACTCCGTCGTATATAATCCTTCACATTGCCATCCCTTCCTCGTGTCCTTACCTTTTATCACTTTTATCTTTGTCACTTGCTGCATATGGTGGAGGTTCGGTACCTGAGGCACCGGGTGAATCGCTGTCGTCTTCAACACTATCTCGCAAAAAAGCAGTCAGTCAGCAGAGTGGGGATTTGAGTAAGAGATAGATAGATATCAAGATACGCACCCATGAATTCTAATGCTCAGTGCATCTAACGCCGTTAACTGACTGGGACTTTGCACTCCGTGATCACGGTAATCCTCATGACTGAGTTTGCGACCTTGAAATATTTGGAGAGCACTAATGGCCATTCCGGTTCTTCCGTCTCCGTAGCCACAATAGATGAGCGTGACCCCTCCTTTTGCATAAGCATCGCGTATCTCGTCAAACTGCGATTGCGTCGGGGCGGCAAAATCCGGAACCTTGACATGGGTGTAGGAGATTCCCGCAGCCTTAAGCTTCCGCTTCTCCCGTGACGATAGTGGTATCTCGTTCAGACTGATGATTCTGTTTATACCGTGCCCCATGAGGAAGTCGATTGAGGTTTCGTTAATGTTCTGATCAGAATCCTCGGAATCGTAGTAAGGCGCGGAGGAGCGGGCGAGACGCTTAGGCACCACCCACTCAAACCGCCTAACAACCGACTGTCCCAGCTGGTGTAGACCGAACTGGTCGCTTTGCTGGCCGACCATCAAATCTGGCTTGCCCGCATCCTCACGTTGGACTGGTTTAAGCTCATCGTTGCTACAGTTTCTTGCCATCAGTGAATACCCGCCCAGGCTGAGTCGGGTGAAGTAAAGGCTCTCCCAGGCCGAGTGAGCCCGTGCGACACATGCAAAATGTGACATCTTTTGCCACCGGCCGAGAAAGCGCTTCGTGTCTTCGTTTTGCATGCCGATTCGCTTGTGATTGTTCTGTACGCATATCCAGGTTTGTCTTCTGTCATCCTGTTTGTATTCTCGCAGCCGCACTTCTTCTCCTTCCGCTGTGAAGACTTCGTTCGTACCGTAGAGGCTGATGACATATTTCTGGCCAGCGTTTAGGTTGTCGTTGCCGCGTCCCCGTGGGAACATGATGCGAGGGTGGCAGAGGTAAAGGGTTAATATTAAATTGATGTGACGTGAAGAATGCGGAGTAAAGTTGAAGATACTAGTAGTGTGTTAGTGTTTGATGTATCATAGGTTTGGAGAAGTCAATAGAACCTGCGCCTCCGGTGTGGGAAGGGGTGCCGTTATATACCGGTATTCTGGAATACAGATTTGGAGAGTGCGCTACTTTTGGATGCTCCAGGTTACTTCATGTGCGGGGTGCGTTTCCCACTTGATTGGCTATCGTTGAGGAATTTCTTTTATGAGTACCGGTATGAGGTGGGGAGCTATGCGGGGAAGGGTTGGATGGTGCATTTTCTTTTTCTTTTTTCCCCTACTCTTTTAGACAAGCCCCCGTGACCGAGTTTGTAGTACTTGCTCTTTAAACTATGGTGCACAGCGTCTAAAGGTGGGTCCTCCGATGGAACCCGAATAGGTGGTGAAATGTTCCGTGGCAACTAGCCAGTTCCCAAAATGTGAAGTTACACACGCCTGTGGCACAGTATCAGGTCAATTTTGCTAGTATTGAACACTGCGAATATCAAGTACTTGTTTCACTCTCTCCAAAAATTCCACTTTCACCCTTAATTTTGTTCGATAGAAACGCTTAATTCAAAAAAAAAACCTCTCGTTTACCATACGCAGAATTATCTACGTCTCTAGGCTTTTTTTCTTCGAAATTTGTCGTTGCCCTCTACTAATTAGAACGTCGGGTTTTGCAGACGTCTTGAGGTCCTGGTTTGATTCTATTTGCACTGACGTATTGGCCCGGGAAGTGGACAAGACCGTGTAATGAATTAGTTAAAACGCACCCAAAAAATCCAAAATCTGGAAACCTCAATTGGCATCCAACAATCGAGAGAGAAAATTCTGAAGTGTAGTTCACATTCTTGATGGTGCAGTATGTTAAATTCACTTTTGTTTGATCAAAATTCGGACATTTGATTCTTTCGAAAGATTCGCAGTGAGAATTTGGGCGAAATTTACATACAAAGTGATTCACTTCTGCGTCTGATCGACTTCCCGGAAGAGCTGATTTCAGATAACAGGCACCATCTAACCTTAATTAACGCCCTGCCTTAGCGGAAAACCGGACAACACCAAATAATACGGTAGTGACCATCCCGAATGGATTAAATGCAGATCTCCTGCAATCGGCTTAAAAGAAAGGACGACAAGCTTCAGCTTTGTGGCTGACTCGAGCAACACAATAACTTTGTTGCTATTATTATTATGATACCACACTCGTCTTTAATTTTGACCCGATTTCAACCCTAACCTCTCCACTCAGCAAAGGACACTCGCGTACCGACTGTTTTGATTCTATCATACAGTAGTCTCAAGTAAGATATCATACTCTCATGCTACCCCTACAGAGGACTCCGAGCCGTTCTGGTATGGCTGCTTGCCTTAGCTCGTCGTCATTTCCGCCTCTCACTCCTCTCAAGGCTACAATTATGCCTGGCGGTTTGGGGCTCTCCCGAACCGGTTCAGCGCAGGGTTATGTCTTGGCGTAAATATGTCACTATAACCATATTTTTCAATAGAAAGTTACAAAAGCCCCACCATAACGTGGTGTTCCGAACTGTAATCGTGCCAAGGTAGTGGCGTGAGCGCCACTACCCCCGGATGTTCGCAGGCTCACAACCTGGGGCACTCAACTGAGTGCCTGACAGCTCAACGTAACTTTGTGGCTCAACATAACTTTGTAGCTTACCATAGTAACTTTGTGGCTCAACGTCACTTTGTGGCTCAACATCACTTTGTGGCTCAACAACTGTACACATTTGTGGCTCAACATCACTTTGTGGCTCAACATCACTTTGTGGCTCAACATCACTTTGTGGCTCAACATCACTTTGTGGCTCAACATCACTTTGTGGCTCAACATCACTTTGTGGCTCAACATCACTTTGTGGCTCAACATCACTTTGTGGCTCAACATCACTTTGTGGCTCAATATCACTTTGTGGCTCAACATCACTTTGTGGCTCAACATCACTTTGAGGCTTACTATACAAGAAAAGTAGACTGTATTGAATATTTTATATTATATTTGTTTGTTTTTTTACAGCCTTACTTGTTGTTTTTTGATACCAGCTACTATAACTCTAGATACCTTTTTTTTTATAGGCTAGAACTTTATGTCTATCCTTGACATAGGCTTTCATGTCATCAATTAAAGGCTTCTGCTCAGCCTACTCAGCCTTTTTCCTTGCATTTAGTGCTTGTCTCAACTATCTTTCTGCCTTTTCCACCTCAGCATCTTCCTTGTTTTCAACTATTTGCCATGCTTCAGAGGCATATGGAACCCCTCCTCTCTGCACCTGCCTTCGTGTCTACCCTCTATGCCTTGCATTTCTTGCCTGTTCTGCTGCCCATTGTTAGGATCACTCATTCTATTACTCCTAGTATACAACCGAGCAACAGGCAATGATGTTATATCAATCTTTATTAGATACTGTAATGGGGTTAATACTTAACTTAGTATTTACTATTTGTATTTAATCTTCTTAAGACTAAATCCTTATCCTTACTTAGTCTTCCTAAGACTAAGCGATTCATTCACTTTCCTCCTTGTCCTACAAGGAAGATATCTCAAGATGTTCTTTTCTTAGTAAAGAGTGTAAAGGTGTTTTATATTCATAAAGTCATATAGTTATATCTAGGAAATAACTTAGGTGGTTGCATGAAGAACTAACTACTACATCATATCCTCCTCCTTATATAGTCCTTCCCACAACCCACTTACAAATCAATAACTATTTATGAGTCACAATTGTGACTCATACATTTGCATAACATAATAACCACATGACCTTAATAGGTCATGTGCGCAAAACAATCATATAACTCAAATGAGTTATTGCTTAATCAAATCCAATATAACAGCTATGACCTGCAAGTGCAAGTCATGTGTGAAACTCACATGACCTAATTGGTCATTTGCGTGAAACTGTTACAAACCTATGACCTCATAATCATGAGTCATGTGAAAGCACTTTTCCATGCTAGGTTTATAACACCCATATATTTTCCATATGCTTTATTGCTAGGGCCCCTGTCTGTACCTGAGCAACCCCCCCTTGCAAAACAAGTTTCAACCTATGTTGAAATGTAGGAGAAATTTCTGAGGCATCACATAATAATTCTTCCTCTTGCCTTTTCAGGCTATGAATAGTGAGAGGAATAGAGGGTGATGATCCATGGAGTAGAGTTGCTCATTGGATAAGACTAATTGGCTGCTCATGGAGCTTGGTAATGACAATATCAGCATCTCATGGAATAAGACCAGTAGCCTGTCAGGCTGAGCAAATAGTGGATTCTTTGAATATTTGCTGACATATAGAGTGGATTCTATGCAAAAATTCGACTTTATCAAAGTTGCCGCATCTTGATCAAGTTGCTACCTCAATGGCTTCAGTATGGTAATGCTTACATGGTTGGAAAACAACTACATCAAGTGGTTGAAGAAGGTGGCTGGTATGAGGAGGAAGATAGAAGATGACTATATTGTGAATATCACAATATGCAAGAAACTGTTTGGTGCAGTGTGACCCATAACTATCAAGAAGGAGGAGGTGATAAGAACAAATTTGGCACTTCAATGAAAAGAGCTGAAAGTAGATAAGCTACTTAATATACAAGTCATTATTGGAGTAGCTAGTCTCTAAGGTACCTACCAGGTAATCATCTGGTATTGAGGTTGTCGCATACCAAAGCTCCTGGTGGATAATACCAGGTACAATAATCATCGGCCACAGAATATGTCCATCTCTACTAATTGTCTCACAGACTGAGATAAGCTCACAATTAGTTAAGCTCCCAAGATATACTTGGTAGCTTGGGTCCTGTGTGATAATCTACTGGTCTCTCCTAATTCCAATATGAAAACCAGTCTCATTGAAATTATACATATCGCCATCTTAAATATTATACTTTTGGTGAACCTCTTAGTACTTTTGGAACCACATGTGGATATCTTCAGACTGATGTGCATTTTTATAGTCAATGTCAATTGTTTGTTGTTTCCAAATGAAGTGCTCCTGATGGCAACTCAGGAATCAGGGAACCCAGTGGTCACTGATAACAGGTAGTGCAAGGGGCCACTATGTGCATTGTCTAGGATTGTATTTGTACAGCTTGAGACTATTTATATGCAAGCACTGGTGCCACTCATGTCTAGTCAGTCAAGGTACTAGCACATAGCAATTTCTTGATTGTCAGAAAGCTTTTGATTGGTGGCAGGATGCTCTTTTCTTGAAGGAAGACCTTGCCAGTGGTAGCAGTATTGAGATACAGGTATTTCAAAGAAATGAGCAACTGCTGCAAGATTAGGATATATATTACCAGCTTTATAGAGTGAGTTTAGAGCAGCCTGAATACGAATTTCGATATTGTTATAGTCCTCAACCCTCTGACTGGGGAGCGTAAATATTGGTTTGGGTGGCATGATGAATTGTGATGTGGAAGGACTCTGATGGGTTTGATGAAAGCACTATGAAAGTACTACTTTGAACTAATATAATTACACTAAGCCACAAAGTGATGTTGAGCCACAAAGTGATGTTGAGCCATAAAGTGATGTTAAGCCACAAAGTGATATTGAGCCACAAAGTGATATTGAGCCACAAAGTGACGTTGAGCCACAAAGTGATGTTGAGCCACAAAGTTACTATGGTAAGCCACAAAGTTACGTTGAGCTGTCAGGCACTCAGTTGAGTGCCCCAGGTTGTGAGCCTGTGAACATCTGGGGGTAGTGGCGTGAGCGCCACTACCTTGGCACGAGTATTAGCTTGTATCTCGGTTCGGCCGATACTGGCTTTACTGCAAGCACCAACTACAACCTGAATCAGTTCATAGTTCACGCACTGGATGCACTGCACCATTTGCAACGTTCGCCACAATTAAACTGCGCATTGTATAGACCTAACCCGCATCCCACCAAGCACCTTTGCCAACAAATTCAGTGCACTTCCGCGCGCAAGAGACTTTAATTTTTCAATTTTACTATTCTTATAAAATAGGGGAGATAAATATGCCGATCGTAGTTCGAATTCATTCAAAGGAGAGGAATGAAGTAGATAAAAGGCTGAATATATTCGGTGACTTGCTTCCTACAATTGTGGGTGCGTGGAACCCTTAAATACAAAAACCAATAATTACTCTTCCAACTTTATCACCCAATTTCCCCTCAAATCCCGCTTTTGATACCCCGCTTTGCTAAGATATTTACCCCCCTACTTCACTGGGTTTCCAACTCACCTGGAAACCTCCGATATCCTTCCAGCAACTTCTAACAATACAAGCACAGCAGATAAGAGAGATGTCTCCGGACCTAATGTCCAGTAACTACTATACCGGTAGTGATAGATACTAACTATCGAGTGAACGCAGGTGATTGATAATAACTATTTGATACGGGAAACATTGTTATCATAAACTCAGCGATCGACGTTGCCGAGGGAGCGAGATTTCCGGAAGATGATCTGGATTCTCTCTATGGTGACTAGATGGGGGTGTGGGTGGGAGTACCGGCAACCGGGTTTCGGATACATGGAGTATACGGTAGTGCGGTATTTTATTTGAAAATGTCCTGGGCCAGCACGGACTAGGAAGTTCATCGACCGATAAAAAAGGTTTCAAAAGACTGTTTTAACTTACATCTTGTTGCTTACCTGCGACATCTCGCCTTTTCCGGCGACAGGTAAGGTGCTATATCTGCTGCGAAGCCTTCAGAACACAAGTACACAGATCGCTTTTATAGCAAGACGAGAGAGTGCTGTGAGATGGGATTCCGCTTCAAGTACGAAAGTAAGGCGGTGGAAGGGTTTTACTGTTCAAGCCACAGTGACTGGTCATTAGGTATCACTCGCGCCGGTTCCGTTCCTACGGAATTTATGTCTGTTTTGTTCCTCGTCCCGACGTGCCGAAGGAAATTGTCCTTCATTTTGAAGGGAGCGGATGAGGGTTTTCACGGGTTGGTTTATAAGCCATGAGCACGATATCTTTGGGCCGGGAGTGGAGCCTTGAAGTTGCGTGACATCCCTGGATGGTACGAAACGGGGGGCAAGGCGCTTCGTTGCCAGCCACGCTGGTTTCACAAAGTGACTCCAAGCTCCCTCTAGTGTGCCAGTTCCGGGTTGGGTTTAAGAGAGGGGTTAAATCATTTTTTAACCCATATTTTTCGAGATACTTGCTTTCCACTATTTGCGAGTCTATGAGTGGAATCTGGTGTTTCAAAGTCTTCCAACTTCCTGGTGTTGCGCTTTCCTGGTCCTCGGGATGATTGTTGCTAGTGTGTCGCATTTACCTCTTCACCACCGCAAACGCACACAAGTTGAGGGGTGAGACCTTATGACGCCACGCAGCACACAACTGGTAACGACCCACACCACGGGCGGGCCTAAGGTGGAAAAAGTGCTTCCCTTGGCCCACGGAGCCCATGGGCTGATTCATATTTCTTTTACTTTATTTACTTTCCTTCATTTCCAGCAAAAACAAAAAAAAACAAAAAGAGAACTGAATATAATGCCATTATGCAATGAAGGTTTATGCTCGCGATCAACAACTGATTCAACAAAGATCTACAAAATCAACAATCTTAATCCTGTTAGCAAAGTGTGAAACCCCCACACCATGGCAAACTTGAATCCATTCTCTACCTTTGAATATTGCCATGGACTTGGACAATAAACAAAATATTATCCCCTGAAGTGTGGAAAGTGCCGAATTTCCGTACATCCTGATAACTTCGGGAACTAGTGTTAGTGTTGGCCGGTACTAGAAAGGGGAGTATCATACAATCAGGTTTGGAAGTTTAGCTAACGGCGAGACCCCAATATACTGGTGCACTCAGAAATACGCAGAATGTCAAAATGGTTATCAACTCAAGAGAGAGAAATAAACTGACGAAAGCGGAAGAATTATTCTGGTGTATATTTCTGTCTCCAAGACGTGGCTACTGTTCCGCCATACCGGATACAATGATGCGTTCCTACCACTTCTGCTTTTTGGCTGAAATAGATACTGCTAGTAGAATCTTATTGTGGTGTAGCGAAATTCGGCGCTATCAACACTGCTGGGGGTAACTATGAAGTAACATGACCTCAGGTATTGGAAATTAATTACATTGATTTAATCACTGAGAGACGCAGAACTGCAAGATCAGATAAAATTATAAAGACGAAATTTTCTATTTGTGAGGTAAATATTGCTAGGGTTAGGGTGAAGATATATTACTAATGACATTAGACATTTTGCTCCGGCCCGTGAGCCTCCGTGGGCCGCCCACTGGTTTATGGGCTCCAGGGAAATTGATGGAAGTGTATACGAGAGATACATCCTCAGGACTGTATGGAATTGCTACACATCCGGATTGCTACGTTAGTAGTAATTGGGTGAAGGCCTGGATCGTAATGAATGTATGATGGGCTCAGATATGTGACTGAGAGCCGTGTTATAGGCAGAACAGATCGGGATATCGATAGTGACGATAGGGGAAAGGCCTATAGGTATCGTGCGTTTACTGTTACTGTTCAAAATCACCACCGATCACTCGGTGTTCTGGGGGATGGATATCAATTTGGGAATTGATAGTTGGCAGTGGGAAAAGGCGAGAGTCACGGAGTAAAGTAATAGGAGATAGGCATTGGCAGGGCTCCGAATGGTCCGACCGGCCAAGTCCAGAAGTGACGGCTGGTCAATCGGTCTATTTTTCGGTAGTTGGCTGTTCGACTTAGTTCTGACCAAGCGTATCGGAGGATCTTATCGCGCTGATGAGATACGTTATCATGAGGTTCTGCTAGATAATCTATGCTAAGAGGAGATTGAACTATGTAAAAAAGTGGTGCTTCATGGCGCTAAAGTAGAGAATCGATGGTACGGACCGTCTGAAAATTTTGAAAAACTGAATTATCAGTGGGTCGATCATTTTGCAAAGTCGAGTGAGAACATATGATACCCAAGGGTGCGATGTGGGTGGCTGGGAGACTAGTTTGGCGAATGCCAAAGATGAACAAAAACGATGTCTTGTTGAGTTAGACATGATGCCGGGAAAACCCTGTTTAGACCAGTCTGGGCTGGTCAGGGAAGTCAGTCTCCAGCCTCTTGACTAGACCTGACTAGGACCAGACTATCTAAACCCGACTGGCACTGGCTAGACCATTCGGAACCCTGGGCGTTGGGATTCCCATCAGTGCTAGGAGATTTGAGTATTCGGAGATGCGGTAACGGGGTAGTTGGATATTGTCTTTATCCAGGGTCGATGCAGGTTATGGAAAAGTCGAAGTTTGTTGGGATTAGGTTTGTTGGGGTCAAACGGAATTGTATTTAAGTAGTTCTTCTCTCCTGCTCGAGGTAGAGAAGTGGCCGGTCAAATATACTTTACCCTTCCCCTATATATTTGTATGTTTCCGCCCCTAAAGCGGTGTCGTTAAGAAGAGTTACATCGTATGATCGTACCAGCAAAACATGAGATACTTGCATCTCTATTGTCTTCTAAGAGGAGAGAAAGGAAGATCTTATCAGTATTACCGAAGGATCATGCACAGATGAAGGGTTGATTTATACCCAATTACCCAATGACGGAAGAGGTGTTTTTAACCTTTTTTCTTCTTTATGTGTTTTCAAATTTAATGAATGCCGGATGAAAGCAACTAGAGAAAAGACTCCCCCTTCTCCGGAGTAGAGAGAACTAACAAGAAGGCACAAACTAAAACCGCGTCATGCTAATTAACTCTCCGGTTAACTTGGGGTGAGCAAAATAATCCGGCTGAGAAGCCTATATCACCTACGATTTTGCATGCAAAATCATGGAGGGGGGACCAGAGTATTTTTCTCGCCCCAAGTAGGCATCCCCTTTTATCTCTTCTCACTCAATTATATGTTTTTCGAGTATATTCTGCGCTAAGATATTCCTTCCCCAAGCAATCCCTCGCTCTGATCCAAAGATCGATCACTTTCTCACGCCTGCTCTCTCCCAGGCTTCGCTTGAATGCGTCCATGACGGACTCCAAGGTAAGTAATCTTCTCACCCCCAGGCCAGTCCGGGAGTGTGAAGCAATGGTGGCCTTGCCCAAGTTAACCCTGCCTTGGGGTGGACCAGGATTAACAACGACCAACTCTTCAGGCTGCTCAATATCATCTTTTACAATATCATTGTCAAGTTCTCCGGACAGGGACTCCAAAGTTTCAGGTTCCTCCGGTTGCTGAAGGCGACGACGAGCACCCATTCCGCTGGTCTCCCTAGCCTGATTTGAGGAAGGACCATGATCCAGGAGTATCCGTGGACTGCCTGTGCCCACTGCGGGCGTTATGCGGCGAACCCAGAGACGGAAAGCGTCCATTCGAATGATTGCTTCCTCGATGTTCCGACTAGCATCTAACGGGTTTGTACTGCGCAGTCCCGTGAAGTGAGCAACTGCAACATAGGTCATCTCCTCGACAAAGCATTCCTCGCATGCTGATGCAAGGCCGGGAACGATGGACTTGAGGCGCTCGAGTCTATTCCTGGCTTCTTCGGCTAGCATGTATAGTGTGTGGAGGGTGTCGTAAGCGTTGGGGGCGCGTTCTCCATGAACTCTCGAGGTTGAGCCCCGATCTTTGGAGATGGTGTCGATGTTTCCCTCTCCAGATTGGTTGCCCTGGCGGGCTCTGAAGGATAAAGAACTAGGATTCATTATGGTGGGCTGGGTTATCCTGTGGATGTGTAGATGCGTTGGAGAATAGTAGTTGGATGGAATACTAACGGTGATTTAATTGAAGATGCCTTATTAATAAACACCTCTCAACTCTATCAGTTGAAAAGTGGAATTCAGCTGGGCTGTTTGATGAAAGTCTGGAAGGCGCTTTTTCAAGCAAAAATTTGTATGGATTGGCTTGCGCCTTGGGTAACTGGTGTTGTTCGAATATCGAAAACTCAAAAATGACCTTGGCAAACATTAGGTTATCCGCAGTCATTTGTGAAGACATGATACAAATCTCACAATCTGTAGAGAATCTTGCCCTTGAGCCTCTTAAAACGTGGAACGATGAAAAAGAACTACTAATCATTAGTAGTATCCAAGCCGATAATGTTCGCCACGGGTCTGTGAAGATTGGGACCTTAATTCCCTGGAATTTCGCCTCTTAGTAATTTGACCTCTTAATGCTCGGCGATTTCTGTGATGATTAATAGTATATTAGATCACAGAATTCGATAAACAGTGTCTCCGAAACACGAACAGGGGTCACAGGCAATTATTAAAGATAATCTGAACAAACGAAGAAAACGATCCAATTATGATATGATTACTGCTATGGCGGGTACACACCTTCATGGAAATATTCTCATCGGCGATCCACAGCCGGGTTGCTCTCGTTGCAAGTACGCAAAAAAAAAAAAAAAAGAGATAACCGTCGTTTATATATGTTGATTTATAAATATACTTATGAGCAAGAAACTAATATTATTTTCTTCTAGTTGTCAAACGAAAGATTTTATATCCACTATAGGAAGACCCAGTGGGGCAGCATAGTGACTCTATCCAAAATCTCCAATGACAATCGAGTAGCTTTCAACGATTTCGTTCATTTTTTCTAATTTTAAAAAGACAGGATACTCGAGCTCTGGTGACGTCCGCCGTGATAGTAGTTCCAAGTAATAGTGGGAAACCACTGTACTATCACGTCGGACACATTGCCCTGAACATTACCATGTATCACAGAGAATGCTACTCCTGCTATATATTGAAGGTATAAAATTACATGAGGATCAATATACGAGTCGGATTTGTTAATAATGAAGGTTCTGAGTGTAATAGTATTTGAAAGCCAAACACCCACCATCGGCTTGTGCTTCGGGACATTGCGGCACTCTGTGCTGCTCAATCCCTCTTCACAAGCAATGGTGGGACTGTTCCTGGGGCTGGGTATTAAACATCAGAATCACTTGGGCACAGAGAGATATAAGTGACATGGCTTATTATGCCAAGTTATGTCAAGCGTAACTTGAGTATCTATGGATCATGTTGATATGGTTTCAGGCACTTTGCAAACAGAAACTTTTGAATACTCCTGTACAGACGGTAATGTGAATATCCTATGGTTTTTGTGGATGTGTGGCAACGAGTAATAGGGTGCTGTGGGTAATACTTTTCAGCTCGCAGCCACAGACCAGGCAAAGGGGGCATAATAGAAACTACTTCACACTCGAGAGGAGCACAGCCCCCCTTCGGCATTTGTGAGAATTTCACATGAGATCTCTCTTATCGGATAAGATAATTTCGGCATTTTTTCTTACAGTCGTACGTAAAACCCTTCACTTCGTCCAGGGCAAGACAGAAGAGAAAAGAAGAAAAGCTTGAGGAAGTACTCTACAACCAAAGTAATATGATATAACAAAACAAGAACAAGGAAGCATAAATTAAACTCACGTTATTTCAATGAGCTCCGATGTGTAATTGCACCCCCTGATATATCTCCTTACCAAAGGCCAATGATCTCCGCACGGATTATGCACTTGGATCAGGATCTTTTTTACCCAAGAGATCCCTAGCTCTCTTCCAAAAATCTTTCAACTTACCTCGCTTGCTCTCTTGCGGACTAGGCTTGGAGGTGCTGGTAAAGTACTGCATGGTAAGTGGCCCCTCCAACCCCTGGGCAGGGGGCTCGTTGGGAGGCTCATCCGGAATAACGGTTGTCTTGCCAAAGGCGACCTTGCGGCTTGGGCGAGCAGGCCTCGCGGGAATCGGATCTCCAGTTTGTATAATACCTTGTTCCGCAGGATCACATTTAGTATATACAGGCGGGGTTCCCCCGGTTCTAGGTTGTTCCTGTTGACGTTGTCGAGGAGTACCCATAGCACTCTCACTAACCCGAGTGGTGGTGGAAGGACCACGAGCGAGCAGCAAAGGAGGACGCTGACCTGGATGAGTGGATGCTCGAGGACGGCCTGCGCCCGATGGAGACATTTTGCGGCGAGCCCAGAGCAGGAAAGTGTTCATTCGATTAATTGCTTCCTGAATTGCCTGGAGTTCAAATGTGGGATCTTGATTGCCCCTTCCAGCCCGGTAAGCATCTGAGGCAGCGGTCATCTCCTCTGCAAGGCATGCCTCGCATGCCACAGCAAGGCTGGGAAATAAAGCTTTGAAACGCTCAATTCTATATCTGGCCTCTTCGGCCTGTAGGAAGAGGGCCGAGAGGGCTTCGTGAGGATAGGTGACCCTTTGTCCAGCAATTCTAGAGTATGGCTCCAGACTTACGGGGATATTGTAGGGGCGTCCCCCTTGTGGTTGTCTTCCGCAGCGGTTACGGGAGGATGAGGATCCGGCATTCATCTTGACTTGAAGTATTCGTAGTTTTTGTTGTACTAGAGTGTGGATGTGTGGATGCGTGGTGGAATAATGGTTTGATGGTGTATGACCGGTGACGGAAGTCGACATTATAAAAAAAAAAACTTTGGGTATCTGGCTTGAAAAGGAGAGGTCAAATGGGCGTCGGATGAAAGTTGGGAGCCTTATGTTCAAGAACACCTCTGTGTTAATGGTCATATAGCTTGTATTGTAACTGCTGTTCCGAATATTCAAAACTCGAAAAGTGGTATCTCGATTATTGAGTCGTCAACCCGCTTTCGTCAAGGCCCGGGAGGCGAACCAGCCGGCCCCTCTATGAACCTTAGGTTCATATGCATATGATACAATGTGAAAGATGACGATGTTGCTCGTCCAATTTGGTTTTAACGCCGGTAATTGTGTTCAGCGAGGGAGTTTTTGAAGACGGGGGCGTGAATGCCCAGCCATTTCGGCTCGCAACAAATTTGGCGTCTTGATATTTGAGGATTTCTGTGATAAAACTAGTACGTTGTCTGACAACATAATTCTCAAAACAATGTTTCCATCGTGTGCAAAGGGGTCACCGGCAATTTCAACGATACTCCGGGGAAGAGACAACCACGCCATCCACGGAGTACTTCCGTCGTTGCCGTTCGAAATTTCCCAATCGAGTACATGTACTGTACAGTACTGTAACCGTGCCAAGGTTGTGGCTCCGCCACAACCCACTGTTGCTTTCGCAACCTTGGGCACTCTCTTCCAGAGAGTGCCCGACAGCTCAACGCCAGATTCGGCTCAACGACACTTTCAATTTGTATGTGAATTTAAGAATTACGAACCACTACCAAACATTTTTCTGATGCTTTAAACGTCCTTCTGGCTCTCTCACACATTGTTTTGAATCTTTGAAAATAAGTCCTCCATTTTCTTTCCGCTCTTTTACAACTTTTATTTTCATGTGGTGGGACTTTGGTTTCGGTTAAGCTTGAAAGTGTCGTTGAGCCGAATCTGGCGTTGAGCTGTCGGGCACTCTCTGGAAGAGAGTGCCCAAGGTTGCGAAAGCAACCGTGGGTTGTAGCGGAGCCACAACCTTGGCACGGTTACAGGTTGGGAATCGGCTAAGCAACCAACGCCCGACAGGTGATTCTCTGTTGCAAGCTAACCCGTACCACTACTACCGCGATTTCATTCCCTCATATAGTGTGGGAATTATCCGGAACGTCCACACAGATGCGCAGAAATTATATATCCAAATTACATTGACTTGTCAACACAGGCTTTCATCGATTTGAAATAGAGTAAAGGAGTCTTGGCAGATTGACAACCACAACAACCAAGACGCAACGAATCATCTTGCACGCTGGGGGCCGTAGGAGGGAACATCCAGCTGTAAAGTACCTTCAAGTCCTGTCACGTCTTTTTGTAATCAAGGAAAACGCTTCGTAGTGTAGAGAAAATGAGTCCGGTAAAACTCCCTTTGTAAATTTTTGATCTCGGCTGCTCGGGTGGTTCGTTCGTGACTTGAGGCGTGAGATATCTGGATCTCCGACTCAAACCCCCTCTACTATCTTTGAATTATTGACAAGAATAAGTGCGAGACTGGGTATTTCCATCATGGATATGGGTATCCAGGAAGGAGCAAGGTATTTTTTTGTTATTGATTCCCGTCCTTTCATTGCATCTTCTGAAGGAATTCTGGCCTGAGAGAACAAACATTGCCATGATTTCCTCAAGTTGCTTATGCATGGGAGGGGAAAACGGCAGAATTGCTTGACTATAACTTGATTGGTAAAGGTGCGGGAAAGTAGATACCTTCACGGTGGCCTACAACGACCGAATCCCCACTAAACTGACAAAGCAAGAAACATTGCAACGGAAAAACAAAAACCAATTTGCATTAGCAGAGCGCCAACGAGTTGCTCCAAAATAAAAAGTCAAAAAATCAAACTGAATACCGGTATCGGGGCAAATGGCAAAGTAATAAAATAATATTGTATTGAAAATAAAAATGAAAAGTAGATGGAGCTGTAAGTTGATGAAACAAGGCGGTCCTAAGCTTCGAACTTCGAAGCTCACTGTATCATACTACAATGAGGAGAAGAAAAGGTGAAGAGAAGAATAAAAAATAAAAAAAAGAGAGACAATAAAGATGGGAAATAGAGATATCTGTATGCTGAAGGTTAGAAAAATGAACGCGAGCACACGAGCAAGGGACTATGAATGGAATAATAAGTTAAAATGTCTGTTCAATTCCTAAAAGACAATTTATTGAGGGGTGACAAGAACGCGACCAGTTACTTGACTGGCAACCAGTGCAATGCCATACAAAAGGTGCAGGTTCTTTACCATTTGCCCAGTTGCCACTCAAGTAACCAGTCACATTTTTATGTCACTCTTCAATAGCATAATTCAATTAAATGGTTGATGTGAGAGCTCACTTGTACTTTTGCACTGGGCTTAGGGATAGGGGCTGTGGGTTTTTCATTTCTCTTAATTTCATCTTTTCTTAAATGCTTTGTTTTGTGTCACGTTGCTTTTGTGGGATTCTTTTTTGGTCTTATCTTTTCCCCATTCTCTTAATTGCGCAATTTTTGTTGTTGATGCAAATTGGTTTTGGTGTTTTTTTTTTTTTTTCTGTTTTCGTTGCAATGTTTTTTATATTGTTGGCTTGGTGGCCATTTGGTCGTTAACGTAATTTACGGTGAAACCAATCGGCACAGGGATTCCGATCACTGCCAAGATAGTGCCAAGATGTAACCCCACTTATTATAAAGTGGAGTAGTAAGGCTGTGAGTGGAGAAAATTAACACAATCAACACATCACGATGCCACTCATGAAGGAAAGGAAGCACGACAAAAAAGAACTTGAAGCCAACCTCCAAGATGCCATTAAGCACTATAAACACTCAGAGAAACCATCTATTCGTGCAACAGCAGAGAAGTTTGCGATTCCATTCTCCACCCTACAAAATTGACTTTCTGGAACTGAAACCTGGGTGCAAGGTCATGTTAAGTTGCAGGTCTTAACAGAGTATGAGGAGAGAGCAATTGTTTGGTGGTATGAAAGATTAGATGAATGGGCCCACCCACCAAGATTAGCAATAGTAAAGTTGATGGCACAAAGATTACTGCAGAGAAGGATGAAGGAGTGGACCTTGGGCAAAAACTGGTTAATAAAATTCCTCAACTGCCATCCAGTTTTAACATCCCAGTTTAGTACTCACCTAGACCACCAGTGTGCATTAGCCAGCAGTCCTGATATCATACATGATTTTTTTAAGAAGGTATTTTACCTCCTATTGAGGAATTTTGTATTTATAATCAGAATATTATTGTAATGTATATAGTTAACATAAATTTAGTTCAATTATCTAGTAAAATTCTATAATATACAAGCCTCCAATATGTATAATATGGATGAGAAGGGTTTCATGATGGGAAAGGCATTGCGATGTAAGGTAATTTGTAAGCAAAGACGTCAGACCCCATGAATGATCCATGATGGTTCTCAGGAATGGGTTACAGTACTAGAGACAATTAGTGAGGATGGGCAAGTATTACAGCCTTTTATTATTAACAAAGATACTGCCCACTATATGGGCTGGTATGCAAAACTTAAGAAAAAAGATTTAGTAACATTTGGGGTATCAGATAAAGGCTGGAGTAATGAGAAGCTGGGTTTAAGGTGACTTAAGGAGGTATTTTATAGTGGAACGAAGGAAAGGTAAGTTTATATAAGGGCCTGTTTGGCAAAAATGAGACTATTCTGTTAGGTAATAGTTTCTACTGTGAGAATGGCATTCACTTCATTTTGAAATAGAAGGAAAAGGGTCATTTGTATGAGGGAACAGAATGGAATCATTGTATTCAAACAGGCACTAAGAACTTCTTTATTAAGTAGTCTGAGATTATCAACTAATATTATACTGAAAATTAGAGCACACGAAAATCACCATTTACTTTTGATTGATGGGTATACTTCTCATTTCAACTGGGAATTTTTTGATTTTTGTCTCAACAACAAAATTCTCCTATTCTGACTCCCCACACATTCAACTCACCTGCTTCAACCAATGGATGTAGGGCTATTTGGCCCATTGCAAAGGCATTATAGTAATAGCCTTGATGTCTTTGTACAGAAGGGTTACATAGGACTTAATAAGGGTGAATTTCTTTCATTAGTACTTTTTTTTTTCTTCCTCCTAATTCATTTGAATTCAATTTATATTCCTAAGCCTAAACTACACTTATACAAGAGACTAATATCATATAAGAATCCTAATGCCTGCCCATGAAGCTACATTTACCTCAAAAAATATAATGAATGCATGAAAAGTTTGTGGAATTATCCTATTCAATCCATGCTAGGTCCTTTCAGCCAAAACCTGGAATGAGGATAGTACACTCTCATTACGGCCCACTGTTTCAGCCCACAATACAGTCCCTACAACTCCTTGAGCTGTCAGCTGAACCACTAGAACTACCATTTCACTGGTGACCCAATCTACTTGTTTCGGGGTAGTCCAACCGTAGATAGGGCCGGTAGGTCTAGGCCATAGGCTTCTTGAAATAATGTAAAGTAGGATAAAACGAAGATCGTTAAGGTAGGCTCGTATTTCCCGAAGTATTTATAAAGGATATGTGTAATAATAGTTTTTTCAAGAGTAAGGTAATAAATATATTAATAAGATCTCTTCTCCGTTGCTTGATGTTTCTGATAGCTGGGAGTACCTCGATATTTATATTCCGCGTCTGGGTTATCGCGGGCTACAACCAACTCCCATACTATCTAAGTACCTCCATCAAAAACCTCTTAACTTTCTTAAGTGCGAACACCCTTGACCCTGAGAATATTTGCCTTGCTTAGCTTTGATCTCTTCGAACTCCTATTGTTTCTGGGGGGTGTGAACACCCCTCCAGTAGGTAGTCTTCGATCTCTCCACTATATGAACTTAATTTGAGTATGCCGCCCTAATGGCAACTATACCAATTGTTCTGCCTCAAAACATAAAGTGATCAGCTTTAATGAATGAGCGCGGCCATTGTGTCGCATATTGATGCATCACAAGGCCCATCGGGTATATAGGGTTTTTTGCTCTGGATCGAGCCAATAGCTTATCCAGCGAAAACCTCTCATACCGATTCTCGAGTAGGCCCTCTTGGGGCACTACTTCTTTCAAAGCAAGAGGCTCGGCCTAATAACTACCCGTCGGTGTTATTAGATCGCAATGCTCAGGTCATTATCTAGTTGGTAGAAAATATCTCATACGAGAATGTTTTATTAACTAGAAATAACTATGTCATGTCGGGGATTTGAACACGTGACCTATCCCTAGAATCACGTGATCCACCGCCTAGACTATTCCATATGCCTAACACTACTCCTGGTTCACAGAAATTAAAAGCTCTGCTTAGTAGACTATCAGAGGGCTTCCAGCAGGCAATTGCAGATAAAGCTTTGGCTGAAGAAGCTTACCGGCAATACAGAATTCTTGTTGCTGGGGATAAGAAAATTAAAACATCAGATAGGAGAAAGCTTACTGAGGTAATGATAGTTACTACTGAACTTGTTTTAGAGCTCTGGGAGAAAAGAGAAGCTTTAGATGCAGCAAAAGCATCCAAGAAAGCAAAACAGCTTTCAAAGATTTTAGATTCACTTTCTGGATCTACTGGAAGTAGTATGCCAGGGAGAGGTAGTCGCAGAAAAGGCAGGGGAAAGGGAAAGGAAGCTGATAAGGATGGTGGCAAAATGGGATTGGGCAAGGGGAAAAGAAAAAAAAAATGTTCGTATAGCAAAAGTTGTGGCTATACATACAATCACAAGTGGTGGGGAAGAGGAGGATATATGGGAGGAAAATATCAGGGGTCAGGATGGCATGGATAAACCAGATCGGGTGGAAAGCAATGATGATGGTTTTGAGGATCCTGGAGAGGTCTCTGATGATGTTTGGGGGGAAGTGGTACTGTAGATATTCCTAGTGAGGCCTCTGGGCGAGTCCTCAGACCTCGAAAGTAAGACATTTATTGCGCAATAATCGCGACCGGAATCCCTGTGATGATTGGTTTCACGGTAAATTACGTTATATGCCTCCGTATCACCTTATATAGACAAAGCGTGAACATAGAAAAGACAAACAAATAACAGAAATCAACTCTTTCTGGACAAAGGAGAAAAACAAAAAGAATAGACAGCCTCACAGGCCACCCGAACACCCCCCTCACCAGAACAGCTAAACCCGGATAAGAACCTTTCCAGTGGTTTACTTAGATGAACTATGGCAACTGTGCTGATCACCACTCGTTTCCTCATACAAAACCCAACAATCAGCATCTGTTCGGGTGTGGGGTGTTCGGGTGGCCTGTGAGGCTGTCTATTCTGGATAATAGTTCCTCCTCCGGTATACCAATGGCATCATGCCGAGAATACCAAGTTCCTCCAAACCAATGCATTTAACCTTTCATACCGGCCTGCCGGTGGGCAACCAATGTCCCTCCTATGCAACTCTTCCGGTGTAGTTAGACAGCGATTTCCAACAATTTTTACAACCTGTGTGTATTTCTTCTATGGAGGCAGGCATAGTTGGAGCGTGAAAGATCTGGTCAATAAACTTTTCACAGGCTTCGATCATGTTCTCTTGATCTAGAATCAGGAGCAACTATTCCAGCCCCTTCCTTCCCATTCTACTGTATTCCGTTTGTTTAGCTGCAACCTCCGGAAAACTGTCGAATCTCATCTGGACTGGTCAAAGCGCCACCAGTGACACCTGAATCCACGAAGAGAATTAAGGGGCCAAACAGGCGATGTCTTGGTCAGTGCGGCTAGAACTTCTGGTGAATGTGCTATGAACGTGACATGAAGTGACTTTAGTTTGTATTAAATTTTAGAACCTAGGAATGAAAGTTAGAGAAATTGATGGAGTTGAGGAATAAGCGCTATGATAGCTTAAAGAAATAACAACACAAAATCAATTGACGGTGGAAAAGTAATTCTTATGTATGAAATCCGGCTAAGAAGACTAACTTTCCCGTCTCCCGTCACAGAGTCCCTATATCTGGAAGAACTCAATGCTAACCACATCATTCTGGAGAAAATGCGTTCTCCATAGGAATACCAATAGAGCGGGCGATACACTTCCAGAAGCCTACAGTACCGTCTCCACATTCCGGTACTGCGTATCGGTCCGTGCGTAGAAGCATCCACTGCTCGCACGCTGCTACTTGAAACATCATTTAGACCCAACCCCGCACCTTATAGTCCAGTGGATTGAGAAGAAGTGGTGATATACTTGCGCGGCCTAGTTGACACCGGATACACAATCCAAGGCGAAAACTAATATAAAACATATAGAGTGGCCATCCCACCACGATCAGTCAATTACCGCCAGTTTCTTCTTGTCAAAATTCGGTAGTACACCTTATCGGTGACAACCAACTACACTTCATGTTGCTCGCGCGACTGTAATTCCTTTGGTAAGCGTCTGGAATTATTTCCAATACTTTACAGTCTCTATTTTTTCTTTCCCCCCCCGTTTTTTATTTTTATGATCCGGGCACAACGTATTGTGTTGGAGGTTACGAAAATCCCTTATCCGTTGGTGCTTTGGTGCTTCCGCTGGACGGCCTGGGGTCTCGCTGGTTGTGTCCGCTTGTTTGCCTTTCATACTCTTGCTTCTGAACTTTTTGCTTCCGGATTTTCTTAGTTATTTTAGTCACTTCTAGGCCGCTCTTTCACATTCTTATTTGCATTCCGGGATTCTGCCATATTTGTGTATATACGAGCAAAGGTCCTCATTGAAAACATCACAGTTCTTGCTTTTCACTTCGTATTAGTCCCGATCGCACATATTGCGGGGCAGCACTGGAAGCGAGTGATTGGGTATGATAGACCTCCGATTAATTCTCTGATCCCCTGTATCAGGAATACACGTTCCGGAATTTAATGGAATGCTATGACCGCGATAGGCGATGGTTTTGGGAATAGTGGTAAAGCAACGGTGTAGTGCAGGGATGTGAAGGTATGTTGAGTTCAAAGATACTTGCGAGCAAGACACGGACATTATCATTTTCTTCTAATAGTCACACACCAAAGATTTTTTGCAGATTACGGAAAGATCAAGCAGATCAAAACTGCTGCTCGATCGCAAATTATTCAATGACAATCAAGTGGCTTTCACCCTTTTTTTCTTTTTCTATTTCTAATTTTACCAAGAAAGCATACTCGAACAACACAGAAAAGCAAAGGAGAAAAGCTTGAGAGGGAACTCTGCAACCGCAGTAGCCTAAAGAAACATAAACAAAAAACCCACAAATCAGGCTCACATTATTCCAGATAGCTCATCGGTGTGATGGCACCCCATTTTATTACCTCTTCCCCCTCAAAGGGTCATAATCTCTGGACGGATTATGGACTAGGATCTTTACACCCCAAACTATCCATAGCTCTCTTCCAAAGAGCTTTCAAATTATTACCCTTTCTCTCTCCCGGACTGCGATTGAGGGATCCGGTACTCAATCTCTGGCGAGTCGGCGGGTCCGGAAAATTGATTGCCTCGCTAAAGGCGGCACTCCTCCGGGTTGGGCGAGCACTCCTCACTGGGATCAGACTTTCAACAAGTGTGATACTATGTCCCGCAGGATCATTTAAACTATATTCAGGCAGGGTTTCGAAGGTTCCTGATTGGCGACGAGCAGACATAAATCTCTGACCAGCTGGAAGAGTGGAAGGATTAGGAGCTGACATCACAGGAGAACGGTGACCAGGATCAGCGGATGCTCGACGGCTGCCTGTGCCCGATACAGACGTTCCGCTGTTAACCGTGAGCCCAAAGGCGTCCATTCGGCCAATAGCTCGTTTAATTCTGAGCTCGGATTCTGTTGGATCTCTACTGCACATTCCGATGTAGTAAGCCACTGATGCATTAGCCATCTCCCTCACAATGCACCCGTCGCATGCCTCCGCAAGGTCCGGGAATCTGGACTCGAGGCCCTCGATTCGATCTCTAGCTTCTTCGGCTAACTGGAAGAGAGCAGGAAGGGTCTCGTGAGAACTATGGGCGCCTTCTCTCTGAGTTTCAGAGGTGAAATCCAGATCCCTGGGGATAGTGTGGAGGTACTCACTTGTAGGATCTCCGGGCCGGGTACCCAAGGTTCTAAGTTGCTCCTGTTGTCGAGGTTGACGGCAAGCATCCATTGCAGTCTGGCTAGGCTGAACGGGGGAAGAACCACCAGTGGGATCAGTGAATGCCCGACGACGGCCTGTGCCCGATAGAGGCGCTATGTTGCGAGCCCAGAGCGCAAAAGTGTCCATTCGATCGATTGCTTTCTTAATCCCCCACTGGGCTTCTGTTGGATCTCTACTGCCCATTCCAGTGAAGAAGGCCTCTTGGGCATAGGCCATCTCCTCGGCATGGCATTTCTCGCATTCCGCGGCAAGGCTTGGAAATAGCGACTTGAGGCCCAGAATTCTATTGCCCGCTTCCTCGGCTATTTGGAAGAGAGCAGCAAGGATCACCCGAGAGTTACTGACACCTTCTCCGAGAGTTCTAGAAGCTGACTCTCGACCTTCGGGGATAGAGTGGAGGTGTTCATTTGTAGGATCTCCGGGCCGGGTACCCAAGGTTCCAGGTTGCTCATGTTGTTGGCCTTCAAGACGAGTACGCATAGCAGTACCCTCGCCAGCCTGAATTAAGGAAGGGCTAGCGGCGGGCGTCAAAAGAGCACGTCGAGTAGGATCAGTGAATGCCCGACGCTGGCCTGGGCCCAATACAAGCGTTCTATTGCGAACCCAGAACCAAAAAGCGTCCATTCGATCAATTGATCCCTTAATTCTCCGTTGGGCGTCTGTGGAGTCTCTACTACCCACACCGGCCAAGTAAACCTCTAAGACATAAGCCATCTCTTTCCCAAGACACTCCTCGCATGCCTCTGCAAGGTCGGGAACTACCGGTTTGAGGCGCTCGATTCGGTCCCCGGTTTCTTCGGCTTGTTGGAAGAGAGTAAATAGGGCCTCGCAAGGGTTGCGGGCGTCTTCTACGGGAATTCCAGAAGTTGCCTTCAGATCATCTGGGATGGAATCGAGGCGTTCCGCTTCAGGTTGTTTGATGCGGCGGTTACTGGAGGGCGAGGAGCCAGGATTCATTTTGACTTGGGGTATTTGTAGTTTGTGTTGTACCAGAGTGTGGATGTGCGTATGTGTGGACGTATGGTGGAATAGTGGTTTGATGGTGTATGACCGGTGATTGAAATCAACATTATAAAAAAACCCCCCAAGTATCTAGCTTGAAAAAGAGGTCAAATGGGTGTCTAATGAAAGTTGCGAGCTTTCTCTTCAAGAACACATCTCTGTGGATGCTCATGTGCCATGTGTGGTAACTGGTTTTCGAATTTTCACTACTAGAAACTAGGTGCTTCAACTATTATGTCGCCGACACATTTCGGCCATCACCCGGAGGCAAACCTTGAGGACTCCTATGGACCTTCAGTTGGATGCAATTTGATACGATTTGAAAGATGGAAATGCTGCCCATTGACTCTGGTTTTCAATCCGGTAGTGTTCAGCCAGCGGGTCTTCGAAGCTAGGGGAGCTAATGCTCTGCAATTTCGCCTCACAAGAAAGATGTGTTCATGATACTCGAGGATCTGAGTGGAAATTGCAGGACATTTTATGTTGGGATTGTCTAAACAGCGTTTCGACTATGAACAAGCGTAGCCGGTGGTTATTGAGAAACTGATAGAACCATCAAAATGTGGCAGAACAACCAAAATTATCCTGTAATGATATGACAACCTGCTCCAGACCAATAACGCAGATTTGGAAATAACGAAAATTCACTTCCTGCACACGCTATTAGCGAATATTAGGCTATGGGACAACCGATGAGCTGATAAACTATCTTCCTTGATGGTCCAACCATTAAGGAAAAACACCTGCCTCCAGAAAAAAAATTCATGAAGATACTGGTCAATAAGCATTCTCCGCTCAAGAAGATCATATCTAAACATTCAATCAACTCTGGTATCAACAGAACTATCTCCGACAACAGAAAGAGGAGACAATTAATTGATCTTGTCCAATCCATGGTGTCTGGGGTTTGACATTGTGCAAATACACTTGTAACCAATGAGTTTGAAAGAGCATGACAGCAAATATGACAGCAAATACGATCTCATAGAAGTTGAATTTCTTACAAGTAATGCGAGAAATTACCATACGGCCCACAAAGAACAAAGTGTATAATCAAAAGAGCACTAAAAAGTGCGGATACTGGGTGTGATTCCAGGGGTGATAGTAGAAAGATAAAATCATCTCGAAAAATTTCATGCGAGTCATATTTTCTTCCAGTTGAAGTTTACATGTGGCCGAATTGGCCATTCGTAGAGTTATCAAAGCTACAAACGCTTGAAATCACTTACGATAGGAATGAAAAATATAGCAAACACAAAGGATGCAAATAAAATAAAAAAATCTAATCTTGGTTAACACCATAACTTATTGTCATCATGAAGGACATTCATTACGCTTTAGCTCAAAATGTGGGGGTAACACAGCTACTTCAACTAAAATATTATAACGCAAGATAAATGTGTGTAAGCGAAGAGGGAAAATATTTGTTATCCTCCCTGATAGCGTGGGTGTGTCAATTTCCCGGTGATGGCGGAAATAATAAGGAATATAGCGTATCAGCTTATTGGCTACGCCAGATAGGAATTTTCCGGAATAGCGTATGACACTCAGGAATATTCCCTACTTCGAGGTCTTCGTTAATGGCCAAGAGCAGACCGCCGCTGCAGATGCCAAACTTCGTGCAAAAAATCTGTATCAAAAAGCCCCAACCATGAAAAAAACAGCATGGTAACAAGTCGAGTTGCCGCTACAGCCATCTTGGCAGTCGTCTGAAATTTCCAAATCGAGTATAGGCTGGGAATCAACCCACCAACCAACATCCACCGTCCGTTATATCTGGCAGGCTACACCCCGTATTACCGAATTTCAACTCACTCACATACTGTGCGAATTATTCAAAACGTTTGCAAGGTTATGCAAGAGCGAGATAGCTACAGTCACGCGTTAGCACAGGCGTCAGCTGGTTTGGAAGAATGTAGAGGAGCCCACCGCCTCGCGATCAACGTTCGTCAACGCTCTACATCGTAGTAGGAAACCCCCTGATCTAACTTAATGTCTCGATGCGCTGCTTCGCAATCCAGGAAATAGTTTGACAGGGTAAAGAAAAAAGAGTCGGGTAAAGCTCGCTTAACTTAGTAAAACTCTGATCGACGACCGGGGTGAGACATTAGGTCCCAGGCTCTAGACATTATATATCGTTTATCTTTTGAGCTTTTGACAAAAAGAACTACGAAACGGATTTTCTGAGGATAAGGCCATTTAGGAGGAAATAGGTAACATCACTTTGCTCCGCTCATTATATTACATCTTCTTCAGCAGTTTTGGCTAGAAAAAACAAGAAAAGACACAGCCATCTCGTCATGAGAGATGAGCATTCCTTGTGTGGAACCGGGTATCATACAGTGGAAGCGAAAGGAATCTTGGCCCTTGATCGGTCCATTAACTTTCCACTTAGCCTTCAATAATGCTGTGTCATCGCGTAGAATCCGGAGCATTACTACTATCATTATTATGCAGAATCTGGAGCAAGTATTTTAGTCCCCTCGTTCCTACTTGATTCCATTCGTTTCGCTGATACTTCCGCTATACTGTTATAAAATTCGTCTAGAATTGTCCATATGTCTTCAGCTGCAGCTCAATCCCGCCGGGAACATTAAATGGCCAACTTAATCACATCTTAGCCAAATGCGGCTAGAGCCCCTCGTTCAAGAGGGAGCAACGCGCCAAGAAGTCCGCTTAGTTTTTATCAGTTATTCCGAACGAAAAGATGAAGGGGGGCGAAACATACCAAAGTGGGAAATGTGTCATTGTAAGTAAGGAGCGAGTCGAAGCTGACAAAGAAGAGCAAAAGTAATAAACCTCTGAAGAGAGTTTCTTATATAGGAAAAACAACCAAGAAGCAACAATCGCTTTCCCATCTTCCACCGGCGCTCGGGAACATCAGGTCCACATAGTTCATCCGGGACGCGCCAAGCTGTGCTACCAAGGCTCATGTCGCATCACTCATCTTTTGACTTTTACCACAACACGGCCGAAAAGTAGGGTTTTCTTGGTGAAAACTGTCTAAGATGGATTAAATCAATGCCTCTTTGCTTCCTTTCCATTGATGTGCATATCGAGGGGCTATCTAGAAGGTCACACATCCCTTCTTTTGGGAGGTGTTATCCCGCGGCCTAGGACTTCGAAAAGAAGCCAATTTGCAAAACCAACACCCTCAAAACCACTACCCGTGCCGAGGTTGTGGCTGCCAGCCACAACCTGGGGCACTCCTACAGAGTGCCTGACAGCTCAACACAACTTTACGGCTCAACACAACTTTGTGGCTTACCATAGTAACTTTGTGGCTAAACACAACTTTGTGGCTCAACACAGTTTTGTAGTGTAATATAATATTATTTTGTAAACCAAGAAAACCCAGTATGATAAGTGAGGTTTTCGCAACATCTAAAGACCACATTGTGGACCATTTCACCCACCACAAATTATGCCACCAACACTAGCCTTTATTCTCTCAAGCCAGAGGGTTGAGCCTTATGCGGAAATCGAAATACGCATCCAGGCAGCTATTGACTTCATTCAGTCTACCAAAAACCAGAATCCAAATATCACTGTAGTTGCTCGCACCTACGAAATACCTATTACCCAACTATGCACATGTTTGCATGGCTGACAATCACATCAAGAATGACCTGGGACAAACCATAAGCTGTCTGATGATCAAGAACTGGCAGTTTACCAGTATCTCGACCGTCTTGACAAGATAGGAATAAGTGCCCGCCAGCCAATGGTGTCCAGCTGTGCAAATGTGATACTCCAAGATACCCATATGGGGCCAGGACCAGCCCCTACCATCAGTGCTCAGTGGACACCTTGGTTTTTGAATCGTCATCTGGAGTACTTTATTCAGAAGCAACAAACGATTGATGCAGATGGAAAATACGCGCATCAGCCAGATGCTATTCGAGCCTGGTTTGAACAATATCATGAGGTTTGTGCCAAGTATGATATTCAAGAGGCTGATCGGTACAACTTTGACAAAACTGGCTTCCGTATTGGAATAGGACGAGACCAATAGATTATTACGAGGGATTCAAATCATCAAGCATACCTTCCAGGCTCCACCAATCGTGAACTTGTCAGTGTTTGTGAAACAATTAGTGGCAATGGTGCAGTCTTGCCTCCCATGATTATTGTGCCTGGTGTTATCCACCAACAGTTCTGGTACACCTCAACCAGTATCCCAGATGACTACTTGGTCGGCAACTCCGAAAGTGGTTACAATAATGATGATTTGACCATTAAGTGGCTTGCTCATTTTCAAAGATTCTCAGCATTGCGACAAGTTGGATCATACAGGCTTCTACTCCTTGATGGATTTAGCTCACATTGCACTAAGCAGTTCCTTGACTATTGCAATACTTATAAAATTGTTGCATTTTGTCTTCCACCTCATTCAAGCCATCTCCTTCAGCCATTGGATGTAGTAGTCTTTCAGCCATACAAGTATTACCATTCTGAGACAGTTGAAGCTGCGACACGAATGGGATACAGAGACTTTAACAAAGTGGAATTTCTTGATCAGATTCATTCTATCCGCCAACAAACATTCAAGGTATCTACTGTTCAATTAGCTTTCCGGGCCAACGGCCTTATACTATATAATCCTGAGCTCGTCCTTTTGAAACTACGTGAGGCAGCTCCTACTCCTATCAATCACGAAATATTAGTTCCTGCATCACTTGCCAGCATTCTACTTATGATCACAAGTCTTAAAACCCAGGGTGAAGAGCTCCTCAATAATGCTAAAGATCTTCTACCTGACTTTCAGCAATGCCTCAAGCTCATTCTACAAGGGGGCTTGGCCCTAATACAATCAGGAGCATTAGCTATGGAACATATAGATAATACCAGAGTGGCAGACCAAGCCAGGAGTGCTCGATGCAGGGCTCAAAGCAGAAGGCAGATTCAAAAAGGAGGAGTTATATATGCCTCTGAGGCATGTCAAATGGTGAAACAGAGGGAAGAGGTAGAGGTTGAAAAAGCAGAGCAACAGTTACATAAGGCACAAAATACTCAGAAAAGAGCACAGCAAGCTCAGCGTAAACCCTTCCTCAAGGAGATAAAAGCAAAGGCAAAGGAGATCAATGCAAGGATAAAGGCAAAGGCAAAGGCAGAGGCAAAGGCCATGACTACTATTCAGGCATATAAAAACAAAGTATCTAGGCTTATTATTAAGGGAATTAAGCAACATGTAAAGTTGCTGAAATAAATATGTAATAGAATACTAGTATTACTTTACTAGAGTATCATACTACAAAATAATATTATATTACACTACAAAACTGTGTTGAGCCACAAAGTTGTGTTTAGCCACAAAGTTACTATGGTAAGCCACAAAGTTGTGTTGAGCCGTAAAGTTGTGTTGAGCTGTCAGGCACTCTGTAGGAGTGCCCCAGGTTGTGGCTGGCAACCACAACCTCGGCACGAGTAAACGCATAAATCCCGGTTGCAACATGAGTGGTCATGTTACTGCGCTAAATCGCCACGGTCACTCGCGTGACACAGCCTGCAAACTCACGCAAAAGTTTAAGCGAGCGGATAAAGTCTAATCCAGCAACTACCTCACGCCCATCGCTTTGATGGACATTTGTTTCATGAAGGCAGCCCGGGATTTGTTGATGTTTATTTTACAGGTTTGAGGAAGGAAGAAGTACGCTAGATTGGGTTTGCACTTCTTTGGCTGTTGCGAAGCCTCAGGCACGAGCTGAGTAGGTACGGTAATGGGATTTGTGAAAAACAAAAGGTGGGAAGAGTGAATGAGAAGAATCGGCTAATAAAGTAATATGACGACGAGAATGGGGTACGGTAGCGGTGGTTGGTGAAATCGATTACTTTGGAGGGTCTTGCTCAAAAAGATTTCTGGGGCTCACGATGGCGACAACGCAACTATTCACCCTTGAACATGCATTAAGTTAGTGGTTATAGACATAGTTATTCATTTCATCCTCAATAAGCCCTTTGTGATGTAGTTGGTTATCGCATCAGCCTCACACATTGGTGGTCCTCGGTTGGAGCCCGGGCGGAATCAAGTTTTTTTTCTTTTTTCTTTTTTCTTTTTAGTTTTCTTTGTTCTGCCTCCACGGGTATATTATGGTTGGATTGAGCTGTGGGAGGTGAGGGATGACGAGGGGTTGGCGTTGGAGGTGGAGGGCAGATATGGTATGGTGCTAAACGCATTGAAGGGGAACCCCAGCTTCGACTTTTTTGGATTGGCTGAGAGTTGTGAACCAGACACTTCGTATTTGGAAGTTTGGAAACCACAATGTATTCAATTGTGTGCAAGCCACTGCGTGGCGTGAGGGTCGCACCCCCCCCCTTTCCAATCTCATCTTAGACTAACCCATGTTGGGAAATAGTGGCTCTCGGTGCCGTTAGTCTGCGCTATTCCGAATATCGTATTTTTGGACGTCTGCCAAGGCATTTACCCATTGACTGCGCGGTGGAATACCCGAGGGGGTTTAAGTAGTTTACATACCGGTGGGTTATTTCTTAGGTTCTATGTATGGTTGAAGGAGCTTAGTTGATGTAGCGGTTTTCCAAGCGCGTGGTTCGCAGGGTATTTGTCGTGAAGCCCGGGATAAGTTAGAGGTATAACACCGCACCACGGTAGTGAATATTGCACTGTGCGCGAAGGGTTATACGCGGAAAGTGTTTTTTTTTCTGGTAGCATGGTAGGTTGAAGTTAGTACATCGCTGTATTGCTGCATCGTGTGGGACACCCGCATATCCGGAGGGAGATCTGAAGCTTCTCCGGAAATGTGTTTAAGGTTTTATAGGAACCGGAGCCTTCGGAGACATACTGGCAGATGAAACAGTAATTTTTAAATATTTCCTTGGATTCTGTATAGGAGTCTGTGCCCGCTGGTTAGTTAGTTTTCAGTTTCTAGCCTGCGACAGATGCTTCGCGCTTTAACTTCTTTCTTTAGGTTTGGTGTTGACGTTCTGGTGTTCTGGTGATTGAAACATGATACTGGAACGTGAATGGTGGATAAACCCCGGCTCCGTTGTTATTATCATATCGCACAATAGTGTGCTTCCGGATGGTATATGGACATTTGACAATAAAAGATGATGGATGTATATGCAATCGTATCATACGAAGAGCGTTGTCGTTTAGGCTGTGTGACCATCGAATTGGTCACACAGCTAGTACTTGCCGGTTTGCATACAGTAGGTCTGATTCCTCCCTGGCACAATCTGGAGGATATAATGAGAATTAACCCTTCTCAGCTCTCGTGTCTTCTTTCTTCTTCTCAGTTCTCGTGTTTTTTTCTTCATCCCTGTATATGTTACTTACTGAACAAGGACTACCGCAGAACGTCATGAATGGGCGAGGGAAATGCATTCCAGAGAAATATTTTGCCATTGAATTGCAGGGTAACTTTGATTTTTGAAAAATGCGGAATAAATCCACACGTAATGTGAGTGATTATTCGTGATAGCGGATTTCACTTTTTTTTTGGCCACCTTCTATCATACTATGATATTACGGTCACCCTAACCCACCAAATCTGGCTCCTAGAAGGAATCTGAAGAGGGAGGCAAAGTAAATGATTGGGCTTCGCCCAATAACTTTCCCTTCTCTTCGGATTTTTTTCTTTTTGTTTTGAACAATTGCCTGAGATCAAGGCCAGCCAGGTGAGTGGGCGCATCTTCGATACAGTAGTCCACAGCAAAGCGAAAATACAGTGAAGCGAGAATGCCCATACTAATTTATGGGACAGGGAATATTTGTATGGTCATTTTTGCCATACAGTGGGCTCGCTTTGCCGTGGAATACTATATAGCTTTCTGGCATTACCGGTCCGATTCCGTTTTGCGCCTTTAATTATTTCCAGTAAGAGGAACTCTGTGTAATGGTCCGTCATGTCCTGGCTAGCCATTTCTATACCGGTTACAGGTGTAATGTATCTTCCTAACACTCATTTTCTTTTTTTAGCTTTGCTGATCCACGGCTTTTATCCCGGACTTTTCGTCCAGCACGCTCGGTTGCCAAGTTTTTGGCATCCCTGGCGGTGCCCAGGTGGTAACTTAACTTAAACCAAGATATATTCCATCACAAGCACGACCATTCATCGTCTAAAATCTTCCGGTTTGAAATTTGACAATGACCAAAGATAAATTCATCTGGTAGATTAACTTAGAAATTCAATTCCGTCCAACCAATTACTCCTGATTCCAAAGATTTCTTGGTGTGGGATATTTCTCGGGATAAGCCAGAGAAATGTTGGGCGAGCACTCACCTCTTTCTGCCATCAAGGGTATCCATACTTTACGCTTATCGACTAACATTGAGGTCCATCCTGGAGGATTTCCTAAGAGCGTGTTTCCCCAAGGTAAGTTACTCGATAACCGCCCCACCCGATAGACATCATATTTGATTCCCGCCCTAAAATGGTAGAACCATTGATTCTGTGGTCTTGGGTGCACTGGTCTAGCTTGAGTAAAGATCTGACGTTGCCGCCATGCCGCATTATCATAGGAAGGACATCGATTGTCACATGTAATTGATCACGTGACCTGAGTCGGCTCTGATACTTTCTTCGTCCTCTTGTTGGCGTTTTTACACCCCTGACGAGATTGCACCCTATTCTCACCTTTGTGGGTTAGGGCTCATTTGGGGGGACAGGGGGGTTCACCTAATCAATGCCCTTTGAGCAATTTTCACGATGGCTTCAAAGTCTTTATCTTTACCTTGGATGATTCATTGTTTTCAATGCTCCTTGGCTCATTTTTTTTTGTTTGGCTATTGATACACCCCTTAGATGCCCTCAGAGGTCTCAGCATATTGCCCCTTAGATGCCCTCAGAGGTCTCAGCATATTCGCTTCCCAAAGGCATCCCTATCTGGAACCACATTCTTTTTTACACTGGCAGATGGCTGGGACTACAGTTCTCAGTCTGAGGAGCCTCTCAAGGCCCGAGTCTATACCATCTTTATCGACACTGCCTAGTACAGACACAAACATGATTCCAATAGCCTTTCATTCTCTTTTATGACCATTCCAGAATCCTGCTTTTTAAAGGAACCCTGACTGCCCTTCAGCACATAAGACCTAGGAGTTGAGTTTTTTATTTCTCTTAGGCAATTATCGTAAGTCCTGGGCAACCCCCAGGCAATCCCAACTTGAAGGTGTGTCTTCACCTCCTCCCTCAGGGGGATGGCTTTGACCCCCAAAAAAACCACCCACCATACCTTGGAACTTCCAGCCATTTTATCCAGTGGCCTTAGTATGGTTACATAATATTTGGGAGCCCTGGCTTACCCCCAGGCACATCAGCAGATTTCAAGACCTCGTACTGGCTGCATGATGCAACTTCAGCAATGCAATCAACAATATTTTGGCATTAATCTCGATGACACTGTTTGACGTCTTCCTGAGCTGGTGCCTTTTGACCTACTCTCAGACCCTCTCAGGGAGACTCCTTTGAGTCCTGTGGGGGGAGGCACTATGGAGGTCTTGCTGGGGGAAATTTGGGGAGACTGGTCTGCACTGGGGGTCCACAGGTGGCCCTGCTCTGGGGAGCTCTAGATCACTGGTTACTTGGTTCTGGGGAGGGTTTCTTTTGTGGAGGAGCAGCTGCGAGATGATGTGTGGGTCGTTAATGATGTATTTGTGGCAGATGGCCAGGAGGTAGATTTCTTTCAGGGGGCCCTTGCCTGGGGGGAGTATCTCATGCTGGTAGCTAGATACAATTAAGTTTGTAAAATGGGACTTACCCCTGAGCTAGATAGATTGATAAAATAAAGGTTTCAGATTGCAACCTTTCCTCACCCTTGCGGGTCAGGGCTCATTTGGGGGGACAGGGGGGTTCACCTAATCAATGCCCTTTGAGTAATTTTCACGATGGCTTCAAAGTCTTTATCTTTACCTTGGATGATTCATTGTTTTCAATGCTCCTTGGCTTGTTTTTTTTTGTTTGACTATTTGATATGCCCCCTAGATGCCCTTAGAGGCCTCAGCACGTTCGCCTACCAAAGGCACCCCTACCTGGAACCACATTCTTTTTTCCACTGGCAGATGGCTGGGACTACAGTTCACAGTTTGAGGAGCCTCTTGAGGCTCAAGCTCATACCTTCTTTATTAACACCACCTAGTACAGACACGAACATGATTCCGATAGCCCTTCATTCTTTTTTTCAACCATTCCAGAACTCCTTTTTAAAAGGACCCCCAACCACCCTTCAGCATGTAAGACCTAGGAGTTGAGTTTTTTATTTCTCCTAGGCAATCATTATAAGTCCTGGGCAGCCCCCAGGCAATCCCAACTTGAAGGGGTGTCTTTATCTTCCCACTTTGCAGGGAATGGCTTTGACCCGCAAAACCTACTACCATGCCTTGGAATTTCAGATCAGTTTAGCTGGCTGCCTCAGTGTGGTTACACAACATTGGAAGCCCTGGATCACCCCCAGGTAATGCTAACCTTGCCCCTCCATGTTGCATTGGTGCACCTGCTCATGAAGCAGCCATTTCAACTGACAAGGACCAATGACCTGACACCCTTTCTCTTCTCACAGATGGACCACATCTCATGGGAAAAATCTACTTGGCCTTCATGACCCAAGGGGAGCGTATCCCCACCTCACCCCCCAGTTAGTTGGGGGAATTGGTACCCTCTGCTTACCACGCACATTAGTTTGTTGCTATTCTAGCGACTACAACAGAAAACCATTGCTGCAGGGTAGAGTTGCTACTTTACTATATCATAATTAGGGCTTTTCAGTTACTTTGGAGATTGGCGGTGACTTCAGTTGGCTGCCAGGGATGGTTTCTTTTGTGGAGGGGTGGCTGCAGGGCGATGGGCAAGTCGCTAATGATGTATTTGTGGCAGGTGGCCAGGAGGTGGATTTCTTTAAGGGGGCCCTTAGCTGGGGGGAGTATCTCATGCCAGCTTAGCTAGATACGATTTGGTTCGTGAAACGGGGCTTACCCCCGGGCTAGATAGATTGATAAAATAAAGGTTCAAGATTGCACCCTTTGCGAGATTCCCGACTAATAAATCGCTGATCACTCTGAGAGCTGCCTCCAGAGGAGAAAAATCTCGCTAGGGGTGCAATACCGTGAGGCGGTGAAGGCGTTATTGATGTTTCTGCCTTCGCATAAGTTTTCTTCAGACAATTTCCCTTATGCCAGATTCTCGCTATGATAGACTAGCGACTAAAGAGTACTGTGGTGGCGAAAAATGGTTTGGGGATAGTGAGAGAAAAGTTGGGTTTTATTTTGTAGACCTAGGTGTAGCTAGGTTTTATTGATGGGATTGGTTTTTAATTTCGTGGGCTGCTGTGCCAGGAATTCCTTCATAAGGATGTCCGATACTAGTTTTTACATGGAGAGAGGAGGTACGAACAACGGATGGAACATTAACGACGGAGGTGGATATATTTTTATTTCTTCTCTTACAATTTTCTTTTGCTTCCTTCTCAATTGTGACTCCCTTTGACGGTTTATTTTCCCTTTGGACGACCATTCGACTTCCTGCGGTGCGAGCGGCGTTTTGCCCACTCCTGGTAGTGTTTGCTCCCCTTTCGATTTACCGTTCCCCCTTTCCACGCTTTTTGCCCCTTCGGAGAAGTAAACCTTCTCCGCCTCTGTGATCTAGGCCGGGATACTGTTTTGCCCTCTCGGTACCGTATTTATTCGTGTAAGTCGGATTGGGGCTAATGGCAACTGAGCCAACAAGAGTGCACGGGGCCCGCGAACTCGCCACACTTTAAGGAAACAACGAGGGGTGATTGGATATATCTCCACTAGTGGGAATCCGGCTTACACGAGTAAATACGGTAGTTTCAGCATCTGAAGTATATAGTTGGTTCTGGATCTTGGACACTTGCCCACACTCATTTTCTTTGTTCTTCATGGTTCATCACTCGAATATTTGGTTTTTTTATTTCATTTCACGGTGGTTGTGTTTACTACTTATTGTGGAATCTTAGATTGAACAGTGCTTTAGGGAAGTGTTGTTGTCAGTAATAGTGTCAATCCACCCACTGTAAGGTTTCGGCGCCGATCTATGTTAGTGAGAGTCAAATCTGTAATTTCGGGGTTTTGGATTTATGTCGATTTGTGTTCATAGTTGCTTTCGGTAAGTTCGGTAGTTACTAAAGAGTGAAGTGAAGGCGTTATGGCGGACTGTCGTACAACTCACACAATTTGTATTGACACCCTATGGAAAAGAAATCAAATATAGTTTGTGGTGAGCGGAGAAACGTAATCGCATCCATATTAACTAGCTAACAAACAGTAAAACCTGGGGATACACATATCCCATAGGAACTTGACCGAACCCTCTCCGGTACCTAACCGGTCTCAATTCCCACCTGGAAATGTCATCAATAACAATGGAACAAAGATATCCGATCCCTTTCCTGACTCTCAGGGAATTATGCTCTACTCTCTACAGCATCTTGCAACTCCCGATTCTGGTTAACAACACTCCCGGAGCTGCTCCGAGCGTCGAGCTGGGAACGGGGTGTCGGTTCGTAATCGGAAGTGTTCGGAAAATTCAGCTCGGGGGACTTTACTGACAGAAGTGCAGCTCTTGGGGGATGTTATGACTTTTCTCTCGCGTGCTTGTTTTCCCCCTTACCGGATGGTGAAGGAGGGTTGCTCTATCTAAGGACTTTAAATCGACCCCCGGTTGCTTTATTCTTGTGCGGTACGGTGGTCTTCCAAGGAACTTCTCGTTTGATCGTTCTCTGGCAGGGCACTTACAGCTTGAGCCCTGTATTTTCGATCCATTCATGACAGGCTTCGCGGGCTTTTCATACCGGATCCCTCTTTTAGGGGCTCGATACTCCAGTCAGAGAATAATAGCATACGTATTGTGGGAAAGCACTGTATGGTTGGACGCGGTGCTGCCCCGCGTTTTACAGACTCTGAGATGCTTGACTAATTGCTTTGTTTTACGAGAATAGGCTTGTTAGGCGCTCGTGTGCTGGAGGTGACTCCTGTCATGTACAAAAATAAGGGTGATTTTCAGGATATTTCGCCACAACGCATTCAGCACCTTGAGATAGGATCTATACTTTTAACTCGTATCGGAAGCAAAAAACGCCTGGAAAGAATTCTGGATGTGGCAGGGGGCAAGGCGTTAGTAGTAAATAGAACAAGGGAATAGTATCTTCTGATGGTTGTTACCCCTTGCAGCCCTGCTTCGATGCCAGAACAGACAGTATTGGGAAGAGAAGTTTCGAATGTAAGTGACAATATCTTCCTGAAAACGATACAGGGGACAGTTTGGCGCTAGCCATATCATGATATATTCTTACGCGACTACTCAAATTAGTACTATGCAAAGTTAGGTATGAGGAGGTGCGAGTCCCGCCCAAAGCTTACATGATTGGACCAACTCAGGCAGAGATGGCAAACCAGAAAAGAAAAGACAAGGCATAAGTCGTGGTGTTAATTCTCGCAGACATTCCCGAATTAGCAAATCCGGGGCGTGCCGTGAGGGGTGCATGGTAGACCTCGTATAGTGGCTATTTCTGGGTTGTTGGCCAGAAACGTGGGTAAAGGGTGATACTGTGCATGCGGTTAAGATAGCGGAGCGAGGAAGGGAGTTTGTCAAGGCTTCACACTAAGTTCGACACATGTTATCTGAAGTTGGCGTCATTAGCGCGTGTCATTTGACCTCTCTTCAAGTGCCGATCGGGAGCCAGCCAGCTTTACGATCGGTCTTGGTCATCGAGGTGAGAGTGGTGATCAATAGGTTGAATTATCTTTTTTGATAAACCATTCATAGAAATTGAACTGAGGCCCCTGCTGTTACGCCCTGGGGCTTGTCCCAGCTGCGGGCCTCGTATTCCTGTGCCTTTACGAATGAGTTGCGGTCAGCGTTGTGGAAAAACACTAATATCCTTACCAAAGGAAGTGATTGGGCCTGAAACTGTGCAATTACTCTTAATATTTATGTTGTGAAACAGTTTATTTGTGAAGCTTATTGGAGAGGAGGGGTGGGAGATTACGTGGAGATGGAACCGATTGTGATAGGTCTGGTTTATTTTATCCTACGGCTGGAGAGGGTGGGGGTTTTCAGGGCGAGCAGTTTGCCACCTTGGTGTGATCAGGTTCTGCCGGACGTATTACTTGAGGTCACGGTATAGCTACTGCTATTGATAGCCTTTGACTTTTGAGTTGCGTCGCTGAGCCTTTCTGTTCCCCCTGGCGTGGTCACATACACGACATGCAAAATGCAGAATCTTGATTGACCGAAAGAATCCTGGGATAGAACCGGATCTCGGAGTTTCCCCTCACTTTTTTTTACAACCAGCCATATCTCCAATGGAATGGCGTCAGTCTTTCGCGTGTTAATACAGGTTCATAACTTGCTGGACCCATTGCATACTCATTATCTACGAAGGTGACCCGCTTTTGCTGAAGTGCTGGATTCCACCAATGAAGCTGAGAATTCACCAAAGGTTACCTCCGTCCACCCTTTATGAGCGACTTACAACCTGTGAATCCACCGCTTGCTGCGAAATAAGGTCCGGGTGGTGTTGGACTTGGACCCAAATTCTTTTACTTTTTTTCCTGGGAGGTGAAAGTAGACTGTCAAACTGAGCGTCTAGTTCATTCTTTCTACAAGGCTTATCTAACCGTGCAATCAAAGTCCACGTACATGCCCGATCGTACAGGGTAGGGTAACAGTGCATGACATTATTCAAAGTAGAGAACTAGGTGTTCTCGAGCTACGGTAGGATTCTTGAAATAAGGCAGAGCCTGATTTCGACACGCTCCTTATTTTGGGAAGTTTTTACTGAATCGTTACTCAACCATTCAGAGTCACTATGCATCTCTTGATCGGTATTCAACAGGCCTCATGCTGGCACTTCTGGGTGTGATATTGTCGCCGCTTGATGTAGGATCGATTTACTTCTCGAGGTCATAGATTCTATTGGCTAAGTCAGCAGTAAGTGACCAAAGGTTCATTTTCGAGAGCTTACCTTCTCAAGGTCAGAGGACTAAGCAGGCGGAAAAAGCGTCTAGAATCGATCGAAGGTGGGCCAAGTCATTTCAACTAACTGCATCCGCTTTAAACATGGACGATTGTGCATACCTGGATATTATCAAAGCTTGGAACCGCCACTCCACATTTATGGCTTACGTACCATCGAAATTGGCTTTAGCGAAATCCACCGCACTCTCATGCGTGACAAAGGTATCGTAACCTCTAATCGCCTCTTCCCCGTTCCTTCACCGCTGTAATAGATGGGAACCGAGTGATAATATATGAGCGCCCGCCGCTAAGCCCGATCACCGCTTACCAACCCGGAACTCCGAGTTACCTCCGCACTGCGCAAACAACCGCCGTACGGAATTCGGTGTGCAGCTCAAAAGATATCGGCCGAGATGCGTAAGCTCTTGCATAACTCTTTCCCCAAACTAACTTGTGTGGGTGTGGGCGGAGGAAACGATGCCCGACCGAACCACCATATGGAGTTATGCTCGGATGATTCAAAACACCGAGTGGGAAACAGACAATTTGCTTTGTCATGCCCAAAGCGTTACATTGTCGCAACGCATGTTACACACACGCATGCCAGGTTCGGATACCGCTTGTGTGTCCTTTCTTGGCAGTGTAACAGGCTAAGCGAATTACGTACTTTTTGTTTTTCAGGTCAAGTTAAGCTTAACTAGCAGATGGAGGGTTTAAAACGCGTGGGCACGCATAGGAGAATTAATTGGTAAGCGATGTATGGGTTGATGGAATAAGGAAGAATTTGGTTATTCTTCTTTTGGCATCGGGAGGACAGTTGTTCCGCGATGAGTAACAGAGCGGATACACTTTACCATTGGCCGGCTTCGGTAATCCTCTCTGCCTGCGGGTGCGGGGATGGGTGGGTAGCACACGGGCACGTCGTCACGAATTAACCAACCTCCCCTCACGACTCATAATTAATTCCTCCGGTCACGGTCACGCTCACAAGCAACTGTGTGACCGAACACCTGATGGACTTGCACAGTTCCCCAGTGAGCGCGAAAAAAATTTATTCAGGAAAAGGAGTGCGAAGGTTAATGATAAAAAAAGGAAAGAAATTGTCCTCGTATTTAGGCAACGCAGCTTTCCTTGGTGGTCACGAGTACTCGGGAGGGGAGTGAGCGATATGCAACGTTGGATTGTGCTTCTTCTAGCATATTTTTTTTCTCTTCACAAGATTCGCGGATGGTTACACGCGATACTTGGAGCTCCGACGTCAGCTGGGATGGATGGATGGATGGAGAGGTTTGCGATGAAGGTTCGTCTGGCCGGGGATATCGGGGGAATTTTCATGCCATGAAATGAGGGAGGGAAGTAGGGTGGATGGGGGATATAAAAGGGTAATGGGATCCCCGAGAATTTCGTTCACCACCAAGTCCTCAATAGCTTATTTCAAAACGAATTGTTCAACTTCCTTGAATATCTTTACCGCTCGCACTCAATCACTTTACTACAAATTCAAACAAAAAATCTGCAAAATGTCCACCATGAAGGCCATCAAGCACGAACCCAAGGGAAGCATCTCCCTCGTCGAAGTTCCCATTCCTGAGGTCAAGGAAGGGCAATATCTCGTCAAGACCGTCGCAGCGGCGCATAATCCCGTCGACAAGTAAGTCAACTTCCCCTCCCCAGTAAGCCATAAAGCTAACAAAGTAATCACCAGTGCAATCATCGACTACGTAAGCAATCCTACCCCACCTCCACTCATAAAACCCCAACTAACAGAGTACACAGGGCCTAGCAGGCGGCCCCGGCTCCTCCGTGGGCTTCGACTTCTCCGGGATCATCGAGAAAGCGGGCCCAGGAACCTCCGGCCGCTTTTCCCCGGGAGACCGAGTCGCCGGCATCGTGCATGGTTGCAACACGCATACCCCGACCGAGGGGGCTTATCAAGAGTACATCCCGGCCGAGGAACACATGATGTGGAAGATCCCCAAGAACGTCGATCTCGTGCAGGCATCTGCTCTTGGAGCTGCCGCGGTCACCGCTGCGTTGAGTCTTTACCATGGGTTGAAGGTTCCGGTTCCTGGAGAGGGGGTGGTTGAGGAGGGGACTTGGGTGAGTGGCTTACTTCACGGCGGTATGTGTTCGGGGCTGACGGGGGGTAGTTTCTCGTTTATGGCGGGAGTAGCTCTGTTTCCCAATCTGTGATTCAACTGGCCAAGTTGGCGGGTTTCAGGGTTGTCACGACGGCGAGTAAGCGCAATCATGAGCTGGTGAAAGGTCTGGGTGCCGAGTATGTTTTTGAGTACGGTGATGTGGAGGAGTGTATTAAGAATATTAAAGCAGTGGTTGGCGATGATCTTCGGGTATGATGAACTTTGCGTGGCCTACCTTTTTTGGACTTGCATGGCTAACTTGATGGTGATTGATTAGTACGCTCATGACAGCATCAGCGAGGGTGAATCCACGAGGATTGTGCTCGAGTGTATGAGCTCCAAGGTAAACTCCCCCCCCCCCATCTTGCGGACCCAAGCTAAATTCCAAAAAGGGCGGAAAAGTCGTCAGTACAATTCCCGTCCCGGAAGAAAAAGCCGCCAGAAAAGACGTAGAAATGCTAAACGTCGACGCCTTTTCCGCTGCCGGCCGGGTATATCACCCCCTCCCCACCTTCCCTTCCTCTATCCATCGTCGTAACTAACTTGCTGCATGCTAGTCATACTCGTTCATGGGCCACGACTACCCTGCCGTTCCCTCGGCCAGAGCCTTGACGGGGAAATTTGCGCAAATCTTGGAAGGGCTGATTGCCCAGGGGAAGTTCAAGTTGCAAGGCATTCGTGTGATCCCCGGAGGACTTGCGGGGGTTAAGGATGGGTTTGAGGAGATTAAGGGGGGGAGGGCAAGTCAGTTGAAGTTGGTTTATGTTCTTTAGGTGCGGTTTCGCACGTATTTGGGAGGGCGGGATTGGGAATTTGGGGGATTTTGAAATTTCTCTAAGGGGGCAACGTAGTTTTGATGAGAGGAATTGATGAAATTTTTTTTTAAAATCTTTTTGAGTAGTGATGGCGTTATTGTGAGATTTCGTAATGTGGTGGAGTTAGTGCCATGATGGGTCGCCAGTGTTGGCGTTCCAGCGGGAGTGTACTGTTGTAAATTACGCTGTGTGTCCTCGAGGAATACCGGAATGCATCGAAGGTACATCGATGAGATTAATTCGGTGGGACCGGTAATGTTGCATTGTCATTGTTGGGCAGATGATTTATCCTAGAAGGAAGAAGGGTCAGTTGCTTGGTTATGCAAAGGACACCAGAGGAGGATAGCAAGGTTGGCTACGTAAACCGGAAAAGAAACTCATAGAAGAATTATAGTACCGGTACTACGACTGGCGCTTGATGTTTGTTTGTACGCTCGTTTTCTGAAGTTTCCTTTGTTAGCAGTGTTGTGTATTCCCACACTCGTTTTATTTCCTCATGTCGCAATTCAACAAATTTTCTTATGATACCTCCAAAGCTAGGGGTCGGCTTCGTGTACTGTACATGAGACTCGTACCACCTATTCCTACCCAACGTGCAAATACTTTCTCCACCAAGTGATCGAGAGCAGAGCGTGACAATCACCTCCTTTATCCCGGAGCTCTAATTTCTACCTCCCTCGCCAAGTCATCTTCTCCATACCTTTCCTGGTAGATCCTAACCCCCCCTCTTTGGTACCATTTGCAGGCTGGTACCGATAAGTAAGTCATGTAAGTATGCCAAGCCACTTTGGAAAAAGGTGATATCTGGGGTGCGATGGGATTGGCTGGAGATGTAGAGGAGACGAGTCTTGTGTGGTTTGCTAAGCACCGGGGCGGGTTGTGAAGGTGGGATTCGGGAATAGGCAAAGTTTGAAGGTCCGAGTGCGCGGGGGTGACTTTGGAAAGGCCGGCGGGGGAGGTGAGTGGTTGGTGTGGTGGAGTGGGTGATCGTGCGCTTGGGTGAGTGTAGGTCCAAGGGGGGAGGAGGTATGGATAAATTGATATCTGGAAATTGTCCGGGGTGTCATTTTTTTTTTCTTTTCAAAAGAGGGCAAAAATAGTGGAAGATCAGTTATCCAAGTGAGATAGGCGACCGAAGAAGGGATTAAAAAGATTATCTGGGGTGCAGGCTGGTACTCTGTCTGATTCCGCCCGGGTTCGAGCTGGGGACCGCCGGCGTGTTGGACTGGTGTGATAATGAACTACACCACGAAACCATATCACAAAAATCGACCAAACTCTAATCTCCGTGGTCATAGGCAAAAACTCCTAAGAAGGATGAGTGTTTTCCTTACACGGTCAAGCCTGAGTGTGTTGAGTCTGTTGGATCTCATTAACCGGTATTCGCAATTCTGTTAACCGGTCAAACAAAACCTATTGGGGGCTGATGCAAGGATTGACGGAGATTAGAGGTCAGGCGGAGATAGTGGATTGTACGAATTTATACGGTATTTTGTATACCTCACGGACAAACTTTTTGTTTTGGCGAGTGGTAGTGAAGCAAGTCAGGTCTTTTGATTTGCAAATAAGTTAAATACAAACGCCCGTAGCCCCATGCAAGTTGCAACCATCTTTTCGAAAAACCAGAGTCCGGTATCCCACGACAACCTCACAAACCTCGTCTCTTAAAAGAGCTCACACTAGCAAGAAAACCTTGAATGTGTAAGGGCTATGATATGCTCAATTAGTTATATATTCTCGCTAGCTACGGTTGATATTAGTACTTCCAGAAAATAATCATGTGATTACCATTTACTTCTTCTGCTTAATTTACTTCTTGTGAACCGCTGCAATACCCTTGATTGCATCACAGTCTTTGGCACCAGAGGTTACCCAAGTCTCTATGTGCTGCATTCACTTCTTCGTCATATTATGCTCTACAGATATGGCCTTCATTGTAGCATATGCTGTCCCCAGCACAATCGACTGAGTATGCTGAAATTCGAATTTAAGCTCAGCTTTGGTGCTGTCGATTCTGATCCCCAAACGTCTTTGATTTCTTGACGACCACTACGCTCATTCCACAAGAGACCCAGACTGACGGCAGCGGTAGCAAATGCTTGTGGATGTTTAACGATATGGCCTGGGAACATGATATTTTGTTAATCTACGGATTGCTCGTCAATTTCCTGCTTTCCTGGATGGAGACTCACCGACAATCCCACCCGAAGACATCTTTGACCTTTTATCGTGTTAGCTGAGTGTAAAAACAAGAACTGCTTGACTTTTGTACAAACACCTAGGTAATCAAAGACCTACTGTTAGAGGGTACTGCGTGCTGTATTAGCCGTCACCGGTAACGGCTTTTATCCAACAGAGAGGTTTGACTTTGCACGTTGATGCGCTTCGTTGGTGCTGACGTGTCTGGATGGGACTCGCCTTGCTGGTGCGAAGAATGTTGTAGCGGAGATGGAGACAAAGACCAATAGGATTCTGGTGTGGGTGTATATATGCCGCGCAGCGCTAAGCCTTTTCACCGGTGAAGGGAGGGCAAAGAATAGGGCGGAAAAAATAAGAACAAAATTTTCGAAAGTTGAGTAAAAACAATAATAATACCTAATTGATTCGGAGGATTTTCTCCTCTTTTTTACCTCCTGGAGGTCTCGAGGGCATATTGCTTGTATATGGTACCGGAAGAGCAGACGTGCATATGTAGCCCTAGAGGTACAAAGCACGTTCCAGATTAAAAATGCAACAGAAACGACCATTCATCATGCTGTAGTGACACTGAACTTTGTCAAGCCTGACTTGGAACCGAAGACAGCTCTTGCTACTTTACCGCAGCATTGTTAATACCCTCGTCAACAACCTCTGGACTTGCACACCTCTGCAAGCCCACGCAAAAGCCTCGGTGAGTGCTCTTTATCGCCATTTTGAGCTTTCATAATGGCTTCCCCGATCGTTACGACATTGTTGTTTAAGCGATCCACGGGGGCGTTAATCTCCTCCTCGACGTCATCTACCTTGATGTTGATCTCCTTCACGTGCCTGATCTCCTCCTTGACTTCATCAATCTTAGAGTCGATACCAATTGCCGCCTCCTCTCGTCCTCAGTGATTATCCCAGATGGTTCCAGCCATTGTACTGAGTGCGGCAAAGACCGTAAATCCATCGGCAATAAAGCTGCCCATATTGGCACGAATGAATTCTATGAAAACTTACATTTGTTTGGTAATTATCATATCACTACAAAAACTGAACAAGCGTTTACCTTTGGTGCTCATATTTGGTCAACCGAGGACGGCCGACTGTATGGTGTCTGTTCGTAGAGTTGCTCCCAACCGAGAAAACAAAAAAACAATGGTCAGCTTCACCTGCAACATCTTCCTTCGTCTTCATCTTATCCAGCTCGATCATCTCGATCATTATTCATTCCAGCGGGAGTGCTTACACTGGAAATGTGTGCGTGTCCGACCAACCTTCTTACTGCTACTGTTGGGTTGTGAAGAATATGTTAAATGTACTAGACATTCGGCGAATACATTAGCGTCCTCATTCACAATGCATTAACATATGGAATTTTGGTACACATACCATATTGGGATAGGTTGGACGCGGGACATGGGTGATAGAGCGAGTTGGTTATAGACATGTATTGGACATACTGGATTCGTATTAGAGTTGTTAGATGCCAGTTGGAAACACAGGATGTCGGTGGATTTCATACCTTTAGTTAGCTTTTCTGTTCTTCCCCTTTTCTGTTTTTCGCCGACAGTCTCTATAAGATTTCGGACTTTCCCTTTGTCATTCGATATCCTTGGACTTCCTGATAATCTTCGTCATATGCTCTGATCATTTCATTCTTTGTCATCCTATCGATTGCATTCTTTATAGACCAATACCAAATCTCTGCTCTGTTTGACTCATACCCGCCGTTCCTACCTATTGAGGTGAGTATAGTGGCGATCAACCACAATCGACCCCTGAATACTTCACAACAAGGACCGATAGAATTCTGGTCTGGGTGTATTTATATGCCACGCAGCGCTAAGCCTTTTCGCCGGTAAAGGGAGAGCAAAGAATAGGGGGGAAAAAAATAAGAACAAAATTTTCGAAAGTTGAGTATGGTGTGAGAAAACCGAAGCATGCACCGGAATTTGTATGTTCTCTGCGCTTCAAAATCGGCTCCACCCAACACTCGATAAAGATGAAAAAACCACTACATGATAGCAAAAGCTTGCGGGATGCCTGTACTGGTTTTTTGATAGCAGGCATCCATTTAATAGAGATGGTTGTGACGGTTGAAAAGGCCTTGTTTTTGCAGGTAAACATTAAACAACACAACACCATTTCAACCGCACCTCAGAGTTAGATTAGGTAAACCATGTCTCAAGCCTGGTCACTGCGTGCCGAATTGCGAGAATACGGACTGCCGATAGGAATCATAGAACTTTACTCGAAACCTTGGCACTGATCCGGTTGCATCTTGGCGGTGATTCTGGTGCACGTTGTGGTCTTCTTGCACTATATCCTCGACCACAATACCTTCCCCGCGCGGTAATTGCTGCCCTTCGCCAATGCTTTCGCCTACCACCTCCGAGTCCAAGTGTTACCTGAGTATGCACCCACGTACCCATATAACATTTGATGCTAGTAAATACCTTGTCCAAATCAGTACTGCTCTTCCGGCGCATTCCTCCATGGGTGACAAGGCAAATACGGTACAGCTACATGTTCTTTTAAGATTAATGCTTGGATTCCGGTCAAGGAAGTAGTCTGCATCATCTGGTATAACTGTTGTCAGACTAGTTGAACCTCAATGTAAGGGGCCCAGGTGTAACGGTTAACATGGGAAATGACTCATGTCATTGTGAAAGGCAGCAATTGCGGATGATGCAAGTATTGAATATACTAGTAGTTGTTTGGGTAGTATAGGAACAAAATAGGGGCACAAAATGGAAAATCCGAGTCAGGAAGAATGATATCTGGCTCTTCAAGTTGAAAAATTTAGGTATCTTGGCTCTTTTTACATAATTCGAGTGGTCTTGCTCATTGATCAAGTGGCTGATCCACTAACAGAGTAAGCTTATGTGCTAAGCATAGTATCAAAGACACTTAGGCCCTGTTTGGCACGCCGCCATATAAAAATATGCCATATTTCCTTGAAATGGTATATATGCCAAAATGAATATATGGTGTTTTTTTCCAAATAGGAGTGTTTGGCATGCATTTCCCTTCTCCACATTTCAGGGTTTGAGGGGTTAAAAATGCAGACGAGGTTAATATAGAGTTGTAAAAGCCTAAACATTTGCATGTCACCCACAACATAAATGAGTAGAAAACTCTGAATAGAGGCCCCTTGGCAACAATAGTAGTCTAAAGGACCCCCTTTAATACACATTTCCCTTCTTGTAACCCTAAAAGTTTCACACCTCCCACACAAGAAACTAAAAATGGAAGGTAAAAATATGGAGTTCCATATAAAAGAAATGGTGAATTTCTGTGTGCGCCAAACAGACCTCCATATTCTTATATTTATATGAAGGTAAAAATGCCATATTTGTTGGAAATATACCATTTTTGCTGCGTGCCAAACAAGGCATAATGTACCTATGTGCCGTACTGCATTTTTTGAAAAGTGCGATCTGATCAGATGGCTTTCTCCTCCCTCCCGCTCGAACCCCCGCGCCTGGCAACAACGAGGCATCCCTGGCGAGCCGGGCAGAAGAGAAGAAAGGAGAGGAGAAAGAAATGAAAAAAAAAAAGGTTGGTAAAAGGCCTACATGAGCGAACTCTTGCACTCGGGGTCTCGAGTGAGTATTGCTAGTGTTCGAGTACCTTGGCTGCCGGGATATTAGCGCACTAGTGACGCTTGGGCCACCGTACTTCATGGGCCTACTGGGCTACCCGGGTATCATGTCAGGCCGGCCTACCCGGCCCGTATACAACAGACCTTGGACCCAGCCCGGCCCAGTCAAACTTATACCCGGGCCGGCCCATGAAGCCCGAAGGCCATTGCAAGGGTTGGTGATATTTGGGTGCGTAAGCGTGACTGAATATACTAGAGAATAATTACGTAACCAGCGTCTACCCTCCTCAACTCACTTTTCAGGAGCTTCGGATACCTTCTCCCACTTCCTCCTCTTCCCAACACCCTTCAACCTCAACCTTTCCGCAGAGATTGGAAGTAAGTAAATATGCAAACAAAACCTGGTAGAGACTAACACTTAGTGCAGGTTTTGGCCCCCCTGTGACATTCAATTTCTAAACAGCAAGAAGCAGGCAGGAGAAGACCATCTAGTGTTTTCTTTTCTTTCGGAATTCCTATGATGGAAACCCCGCCGGAATCGAAAGTAAGGGACGTTGTTACTGCAGTTAGCAACCTTTGCAAGTCGTTGGGAGGGAAGTACATTCTCATCGGTGGAGCATCCCTGGCCTGTCAAGGCTCTAGGCGGGTCACAAACGACATCGACATACTACTGCCCGCCGCGTCGATTCCCCATCTCGTCTCCACTCTTACCCTATCGCAGGACGTCACATACCGGACTGGGGTAATATACACCCGAGGAGGGATGTCCGAATTCTCCGTTGATGTTCTCGAGAAGGTTGTTGATGACAAGACCTTCGAAGACTTGGATCCGTTCATAATAACAGTCCACGACGGGGTCAAGACATTGGACCTTCCGATCGCGCTGGGGATAAAAATTCGCTGTTTCTACCTACGGAACGAAGAGTCTGGCAGGCCGAAACAAGAGAGTGATATCTTTGATATTACCTTTATCTGCCACAAGATGAAGCAAGCAGGCCAGATGGTAGATGACAACGTTGCTAAGGTCATTCCTATTGGCTGTTACAATATGCTGCTCGTCAAAGACCGCTTGGAGGGAGTGGGGAAGCTCGCCCTATTCCTGTCTGTTGATGGGCAAAAGTTTCAAGTCCCTTGGGAGGAGGATACAGACGAACAGCGTGAATACTTTGTACTGATGACCGCGGGTGAAGAGGAAAGTGCATGCGCATTAGGGGTTGGAGAGGGGGTAAGTGATAGATCAATCGAGGGCGCTGGAGTTAGAGAGAGCGATGTCGAGTATTGCTGACAATGGTTTTGCTAGGGGAATTAGTGCTGAGCTATATTTACGGTTTTGATTCCATCACTTGTTTCTTCTCGTTACCTAAACCGGTTTGCAGGCTTCGTTTTCGTTTTTGAGGCGGAAGGTTGTGTGGAAGCCTGGATTTAGCATGTTGAGCAAACTTTAAGCTAAACTCTAAATTTATTAGCACCCTAAGTTACTCTTATAATGTGACTACGCGACAATGACATCTAGAGAAAGGAAAAGTGTTCACTAGCTCTTGCGACCACCCTCGCGGAATACCCGCCAATGTTAGACCCAAAATTGTCTAGAAAAACGAAATATTGCTCGCCCCGACTCCTAACACCGTGCCTACTACCCACCCTGTTGCCTCACATCAATACTTGCCAATTTCCTTTCTGTATCCTCAGTGTTTCCCTCCCCTTACCAACACAACGCCAACGGCCTTGTATAAACCCCTAAAATTTACCCAAGACTCGAACTCTATTGCAACCTACCTAGAAAATATCTTGCGTGTTTCTGCCAAGGTGGTGTTATAGTGTGTGGTACGTTGGCTGCTAAGGAGGTTTACCTCGAGGTTACAGCAAAGAAATTGACAAGTACCCTAAATTGATATGCATCGCCCCCGGTACACCGAGTGATTGTTGATGACTTTCGATAGTGTGAAGAATAGTGGAGGTATGTCAAGTTCCAGAGATAGGAATACAAGCAGTGTACTGGCGGAACAAATCAGAATGGGGGGTGGTTAAGATGGGGGGGGGGAAGATCAAAAAAGTACCGCGCATATAATGTCACGTTGTATAGCTCTAGCAGCAAAGCACGAAATAAGTACATTCTGATTGTCATTTCGGTGGAGAGAAAGAAGGATTAAAAGGGTATTAGCGAAAGATTATGCGCCTTCCTCTATACCAAATTATGCAATGACGAGTGGTTTTTAACTTGTTATTTTTATTTTTCCAGGATGATTACGGGAAGGTTGTCACTCTTAGAGAGAAAAGGCAAAAAGCTAGGGAGAGAGTTCTCCATTATAAGTATTCGAGAGAAAGGAGTTAAGAACGGGAAATCACGCAATGAGCTCAGGTTATTTCAATTAGCCCTCCTTTGTAATGAATGGCATCCCCTCCTATCTTATCTGGATGAAAGACCGATGATTATGCACTAGGATCGTGATTGCCCAAGGCGATCCCTAGCTCTCCTCCAAAGATCTTTCAACTTTTCACGCTTACTCTCTCCGGGACTGCGCTTCAAGGCGCCGGCGACGGTCTCCAAGGTGGGTGCTCTCCTCACCCTCTGGCCAGTCGGTGAGGGCGGGTTAATGGGGGTCTCGCCAAGGCTAACCCGGCGGGCGGGGCAAGGAGGTATCACGGGGATGGGGCCTTCATCATGTATGATATAGTGTTCAGGAGGAATCACTCTACGATCCCGAGGCGGGATTTCCTCGGTTCTGGGTTGCTGCTGCTGTTGGGGTTGACCACGAGCACTTTTTGGACTACTCGTCTCGGCTGGGCTAGAAGAAGGGAGAGCACCGTCCATCATAGGAGGAGGGTGGCCGGGATTAGCGGATGCTCGCCGATTCCCTGTGCCAGAGGCAAACGTTCTATCGCGCACCCATTGCGCAAAGGAATCCATTTGACTAATTGATTCCCGAATGCTCATGTATGCATACGTGGGATCTGAACTGCCTATTCCCCGGAAGTAAGCCTGCTCAACCTCGCCCATCTCCTGCGCAAGAGTCGCCTCGCATGCCGCTGCAAGGCCCGGAACTTCCACCATGAGGCGCTCGATCCTGTCCCTGGCCTCTTCCGCCAACTCGTTCAGCTCATAAAGGGTCTCGTAATCGTCGCGCTCGCCTTCCCAGGGAATTTCAGAGGTTAACTCCCGATCATCGGGGATGGCGTCGAGGTCTTCGACTTCAGGTTGATTACCGCGGCGGTTTCCGGAAGATGAGGAGTCGGTATTCATTGTGGTTTCAAAAGCGTTTTTTTTTGGATTGTATTGTAGGGTTGATCTGTGTATGTGTAGGTGCGTGGTAGGATATTGGTGTGCTGGTTTGTTGACGGCAATTGAAGACGCCATTATCACACAACCTCTGAATATGTGACTTGAAATGGAGAGATTGAATGGGTGTCGGATGAAACTAATAAGGTTTCTGTTGAAGAAGGCCTTTATGCGAATGACTTCGTGCCTTGTCTGCTAACTGGTTTCGAACTTTCACACAAATAGAAAAGAAATGTTTCAACTATTAGGACGCCAACCAGCTTTCTTCAACAAGCTTAAGTTGCAGGTTCATATGATGCAATGTGAAAGGCAGCAATGCTGCTGATCGAGTTTGATTTTCACGACGGTAATTTAGTGTTAAGAGCGGAAGTCTTTGAAGATTGGGGCGTTAATGCACAAGCATTCCGGCTTTCAAGAAAGTTGGCGTTTGAAAACTTGAGGATTTCTGTGATGAATCTACTATGTTTCCAGTGGGTGGAAAAGAATAAGTTGATCGGCGATTGTTATTGCCGGTATTATACCCAAATTCGTGAACATATTTGTCGCATTCCCACAGGTACGTCGTTCTAATTCTAAAATCTAGAACAAACAGCGCGGGTCAAGATTTTAAGTTGCTAATGCGCCCGTCTTGGCAGTCGTTCAAAATTCCCAAATCGAGCATAAGCTGGGATGGCACCAACAAACGAAGCTCTCAACAAGTGCCCCACGATCAACATTCAACTCTTTCCGCGCTGCAGAAAACCTCCGGATATACCATCCCTTCCGAACGCATTTCTTTGCGAAAAAGGGGTAGCTTCAAGGTGTACAAGGAAAGAGTCCGGTACAGCTCGCTTAATAATATGTTGATCTTAAGCTACTGCGCGAGATGCTGAATCTCTGGCTCAGGCCACATCACTGATCTTTTGAGTTTTCTCGGTGGCGAGTGCGAAGCTGGTAGTTTTTTTACCCCTGAATAAGGGCATCTACAAGTAAAGAATGTAACAATTTTTTTGCTCCCGCTCATCATATTGCATCTTCTTGAGAAAGATTGGTTTAAAAAAAAGAAGAATTTAGCCGCCTTGTTTATAACCAAGTCTCGCAATGGGCCTACCTGGGTAGCAAATTAGTCGATCTGGCCCAAGCCCAACCTAATAGAGCCATGGCACCCATATAATTGTTAGAAGTTTCACGAAGGGGAGTAAAAAAGAAATCAGAAAAGATATACATTTTTTTTTGGTTCGATTAACTGACCCAATATCAAGCATTGAACTCCTTCGTGAGTTGAGAGGGAACAAAAGTTAGCTCGCATATTTAAACTCAGCATAGAGTTAAAACCCCAACACTGCCATTAAATTTCACCAAGTTGTAACGACATATTGCAACTGGTAAATAGAGAGGAGTAGCGATCGTGGTGATGGATCATTACCTTCGAAAGCACGTGGTATCCTAAGAATAGGCTTAGGGTGATCAGATACAGTTTTGAAAGTAGAGTGTTCTAGTGGAATGTTCTAGTGGAATGATTTCCTTCGGTAGAGGGGGTCAAATCCGTGTGAGAAGAGAGGAAAATTTGTACCTCAATCATTTAAACAAAAAGTCGGACTATTTAGCTCAATTGTTCATCCCGGTACTTTAGTGGAAATTAGAATGAGTGAATGCCACAGCCTGACAAAATAGATTTAGGAATCTTACAAACGCCCCCGCAAAACTTAAGGGGGTGGAAGTCCAACATAGTCACCGAACATCAGCTGGCTGTCGCTAACTGTTCACCCTAAGCGTTCTTCATCAGTTAGTGCGGCCCTGGTAACGACCTGACAAACACACGCAACCCACATGCCACAACTGGTGACCCAACAGAACCCAACCTAAATTTTACCTTGGTAGAACATGAACCTAATAACCCATTGCGAGGCTAGGGGTACTACCAGGGTATCGATACCCGGCAAAGGGGATGGATTGATCTTTGTGAAAAGCCTCAGCACCGCGTCAAGGTGTCAATCCAAGCTGAGGGCCCTACACCAGACTTGTCAGTATTGCTAAAACCCAACAATGAGGGAGAAAGGAATTGTTAGTTAGAAGCTGTAGTCAACAGCCTACGGTACAGGCAGCACTGGATTCCCCCACATGTTGAATATCGCGGCGTTCATGCGGCAGATCGTATTATCGGTCTCAATGGTCATACGCGAGCCGGCGAGGAAACGGATTGGTTGGAGGATGACGAGATGTCAAGTGGTCTCCTATAACAGCGACATGGGTGATTTGCCGATATGATAGTACAAGGGTCCGGCATAAAGTCTTCGCACACGCCAAAGTGGCTTATCCGCCAAAATCTTTAAAAGCTGGTGAGAACTTGAAGTGGTGTGTGCGATCGCTAAATGCCTAACCCTTGTACTTCATCTCGGAAGTGACGGGAAAAGGAGTTAAGGATATAACGGATATAATATCTACAGGAGATAAATAACAGAGTTAGTAAAAGGTGTGGATGCTCGGGAGATAAGGGAGTTACCGGCATCCCGGTATTATGGGATTTGTGGATATAAGGTTAGGGTTGATATTGGGAATATCAACGGGCATGCAAAGAAGTAACTAGGAACATTGGTATATAAACCTTAGCTATTGCCCGTAACTTTGCAATAAATAAGCTCAATAGAAAGCTCATAATTCACAGAACATGTGGTCTCTAGACGGGAATAGGTTAAAGCACCGGATTCCTGACTCAGGAATATCTCGAGATGCTAAATCGGCGAGCACCTAGATTGAGCTACCGCCACACTCCATGGGCTCAAGGCGGGGCTCGTGGCAACTATCTTGGACTGCGCAACTTGGATACTAAGCCTTTCCCTAGAGGGAAAGCTGGTCCGCAGGCACACCGGGTCCCGAGCGCCTGAAAACCGTCCCCACCAACCAAGCAACGACCTCTTTGGGCGTTAAGTCCTTGATTTGCTGGAAACTATCAGTTATCTGTTAGGGAAATCAGTCAGCACTTGCAGTTAATATTGTGCCTCTCCCTGATAGGTCAACAACTTCGGAGGAGGGAGTTATGTTTACCGTATCAGTCACAGTATTCTGTAACTCCGGTGACGTGGTGTTAGTGTCAGCTGGCGAGGAAACGGGACTACAGCTTTGCCTCGAGGCACCGCTCCTCAAACTGCGTTGCGCATTAACTGAAAACACCAGAGCTGAAATCAACCCAACAGCTGGCCAGATGCTCTGCTCGCTAGACCTAGAGAGTTTACTCTTCCGGCAAGATCAGATTTCTTCCACACTCCAATAAAAGGGCTTCCTTTGAGCCAGCCTTCCAGAATGGCCTTGAAACACAAGCTCCGAGCGAACAGGGATTCTAAGGCGTCTCAGTGGAGGATCGCCATCCCGTAGGCCCCCCCAGCAACGACATCTCTTACACTAGACCAGGGGGGAGCTCCAGGGGCCAAGAAATGAGATAGACTTGGCACTGCCGTCCTTAGCAATGGAGATCCGGTAGTGGTCCAATGACCGAATCTAATTCCCTGCCGAGTGTCTCTGCAGGGATTGAAGCTGCTAAATGTACTAGATATCAGTGATCCCAAGCGGCCAGTCCGACCCATGGTCCAGCCTGCAGGTCGGCAGTCCGGCCAGTCCAGCCATGATTCTGAAGAGCCTGGGTCAGTCCGGCTTAAATTATTTCCGGCCGCCAAAGCCTGGCGGTACCCGGGCAACCGCCAGGTCGAGAAGTTGGGCAACCGCCAGGTCGAGAAGTTGGGCAACCCAGGCCGAAGCTGCCAGATGCCCAGGCTAAACCGTCAGATGCCGAGGTAAAATCCGCAGATGCCCAGGCTAAGCTATTTGCATACTACTTATTTTAAATTCGACTGCACAACCCACAGATACCCAGGCCATCCGTGGATATCCAGCGGATATGGAATCACAATGTGTCAGCCACATACAAAGCCTGCAGGCAGCCCAGGCCGGGCCCGCCTTTGGTTTTGAAAAGCCGTTTTCCCACGGTCCGACCCGGCCATCCCGGAAAAAGCTTGGGTCAGTCCGGCCGTACCCAAAGCCGGACGGACTGGTGGCTTGGATCACTGCTAGATATACGGCGAGTACATCGGCGTCCTCATCCGCAATGCGCCATAGTATAGAGGTATGATATTCAACCCAGATTGGGATTGGTTGGACATGGGACATAGTTGATGGAGCCAGTTAGTAGTAGATATGGGTTGGAAATGCTAGATTCGTATTAGAGTTGTTAGAAGCTAGTTGGAAAGATGGGAAATTGGTGGATTTCATACCTTTAGTTAGTTTTTTCCCTTTTTCTTCTCTCCTTCTCTTTTCGCCGACAGTCTCTATAATGGTCGTGTGCTTCTCGTAGTCTGGACCCACCGCACATAGTAGCCCGCTAGATCTGCTCCTAACTATCTCAGAGTCCTGTTCATGAGTCGTACCCGGTGCTCAGGGATCGAAATGGTGAATTCAACAACAATGTTGTAAGGCATTATGGATGAAGAACAAAAAGAAAATTGCTAAAAATGTACTAAGAAAAATAAATGTTCTGATATTGAAAGTCGTTGTAAATTCACTCGGAGCACAAACTGGGAAGGAGAGAAGGGGAGATCAGAGGGGCGTTCAACCCCTTATATACTCTCAGAGGAAGGCTATACGTCATCAATTATGCGGCCTTCGAAAGTAGGCCACGTCATTCTAGGCACCAGCAAAGAAGTACGTATGTAGGTACGTAAGATACCCAAATCGGGAACCTTCTTACGTACTTTTTAAGATGTTGGCAAATCAATTTAGCCCTTGCTAGGCTACTCGTCAGACCAAACTATGCAAAAAATCACTCTAATATTCAGATTATCATACACTACCACATAACATTCACCCAACTCACTCCTTTTACTCAAGCCCGACATCATTGAAGGAAGACTAGATCTCAAGATTTCAATATCTTTCAACAGTGGGGTATTCGAACCGTTATCCTGTGCTTATGATAGAGGGAACAGAAAACAATCTTACTCATTTGAAACAAAGCGGATGTTAAAAATGGACATTCTGGAGATAAATTCAGATAAACAACCACCACACTCAATTCTTTTCCAGCTCTTGACCCCGCCCACCTCCTTCCTTTCCCCCTTTCCCAGGCTATGTGAGTGATTATCACAACATCTGACTAACCCTCATCAATATAGAGATAACAAGGGAAGTTTCATCGATAGCGATAGTTCCTCCGCCACGCCCCTCTACAATGGGGTGTTGGAAATATCTGCACCAGTAGGCACTAGTGGCTCGCACATGTGGCCTGCACGTGAGGGACGCGCTAGCTTTGAAAGGTTTTTCCCTTATAAATTTCCCTCTCTCTCTGCTTTTATCTCCCTCGCTTCGACAACTTACTCCTGGACCGTCAATACCAATTACGTTCTTGCTATCATTCCCCCTTGTACTATAGACTATGTACAACATACTTGTTATTCACGATTACTCGTTCCTCCCTTGTCGTGTTTGCTTCACTCGGTGAAACTTCCGGACCGATCATTTCCTCCATTTTCTATATGGGGTCCCGAGTTGATCCCAAGTGGTAAGGCATGAAGTCAACCTCAAAAGTCACCTAATGTACCTCCCGCGTAATAAGGTCATCCAGTGTATGAGGATACTAAACTATTGACCAAAGAAAACGAGAAGACAATTAGCATGAGGTGGCTTGGCCATTAACGCACAAAGAAAATGATTCATTTCGTTAAAGTCCAAACATAGACCGTAATTTAGATGATTATTCTATTTTCGGTCATCCACGGTTATTGGCATTCCCGGTGTTCATTGCCAATCGGTCTTTTTTGTTTTCAAAGCACCAGAATAATAGCACAAACATCCCTAGATAAGCAACCACTGCACCGGCGGTTGACGGATTTGACATGCGGCTATCTTGGTAGTCGTCCGAAACCTCTGCATCGATTATAGAGTGCACCTGCGAACGGACAAACGTCTGCGTCTATTTTCAATTGGATCTTCAATTGGAAGCTCCGGGACTGCACAGTACCCTGACTTCCAAAAAAATAAAGAATTTTGTCTAAAGTCCTGCCAGAATTGCGGGGAAGCATGATAACTACAGACACACTGTGCATGATACCCGCTTGCCAGTGATTCAGAAGAGGAGATGAGCTTTTTTTGGAATGCTCATCTGTGACGCGATCGCGACAGAATGTATGTATTGTTGTTAAGCGGCACGCACCTGATGTATCAGATTCACCCCTGATGGATCAACCACCACCACCACCCGTGGGCAACCTTTTCCAACAAGACGGGCAAAACCACCCACCCCCTCGAACAACACTATGCTGGAAGAAGCAGGATCACATCCCCCCGCCCCCACCCCACGGCATACAAAACATTCCATGCAATTCAAGGAGCCAAAAAAAAAAAATCAAATCTCCTCACGAATCCCCAACCAGAAACGCTCTCCAACTCCGCCATAGTAGGCAAAAGGCCCCCCCGTAACACCCCATAGCCGTCGAGAATATTGGGAGGAGGGCATATTAAAGCACGGACGATATTTAAAGCCCTCACGTACACTATCATACCCCGAAATTTGACCAATTCTTTGCTTATCCAATCCGCGTGACCGATATATCTATCGGCTGCCGCGTGGTTGTAGGAAATGTCTTAAGCAAATTCGTTCACACTTTATTAAATCTTGTTCACGAGCTTGATACCGTGCCAAGAAACTTGTTTGGACCATTCCCGACCCATCATGCCATGGCTGACCGAGGGCACTGTCATAATCGCCTTTGATATGGTATACAAACAGGCAGGAAATGACAACATCGAAAATGTGACAGTGCCGTCTCTCCAGAAGAAAAGAAAGACGAGTATCACAACTCGCCGCCCAAAGTTGGGAGTGGCAACTCCCCGCTTCACCAATACTCACTCAAGTCACAAACAGAGATACAGCAGACGGGTGAGGGGCGGTTGAACTCATACAGAACAAAACGAGGATTCCTCCATTTCCAGAATAACTTAAATGACAAAAGCAAACGAGATTACCCTGAATATTTTCAAGCGGAGCCAGATTGGTTAAAGCCTTTCACAGCCGCAATATTACATAAGTTCCATAGACATTGACACTTCTCTCATGATACATTCTACAAGCAGGCCCAACGAAACAAGCAGGAAAGGGCATATTTCAGCGTAGCCTCAAGAACATAAAATAGCAGAGTCAAAATAATTTCGAAATCAATCAGCTCTCAACATCTCTGTCCATCGCTTTGGCCTTCCTCTGCCTGACCGAAATTGATTGGAACTTGACTGACAGCAGTGACAACGAAGTCAGGTCTGTGAAAAAGATATAGGTAGCAACCTCGGAACCTTATTGAGCCGCTGAGCAGGGGGAAACCGCAAACCGGAAAGACAGAAGGTGAGAAACTTACCACGAAAAGGTACAACTATGTAAGAATGTCGAATAAAGAAGATGGATTGCTCTTTGTGAAAAGCCTCAGCACCGCGTCAAGGTGTCAATCCCAGCTGAGGGCCCTACACCAGATTTGTCAGTATTGCTAAAACCCATCAATGAGGGAGAAAGGAATTGTTAGTTAGAAGCTGTAGTCAACAGCCCACGGTACTGGCAGCACTGGATTCTCCCATAGGCGTGCCTTCAATCCTGCAGGGGTTTGGGCCTCGGTTGAACATGTTGAATATTGCAGCTTTCATGCGGCAGATCGTATTATCGGTCTCAATTGTCATGCGCGAGCCGGCGAGGAAACGGATTGGCAGTGATCCCAAGCGGCCAGTCCAACCCATGGTCCGGCCTGCAGGTCGGCAGTGCGGCCAGTCCGGCCATGATTCTGAAGAGCCTGGGTCAGTCCGGCTTAAATTATTTCCGGCCGCCAGGCCGAGAGGTTCGGCAACCCAAGCCGAAGCTGCCAGATGCCCAGGTTAAACCGCCAGATGCCCAGGTAAAACCCGCAGATGCCCAGGCTAAGCTTTTCGCATACTACTTATTTTTAATTCGACTGCATAACCCACAGATACCCAGGCCATCCATGGATATCCACCGTATATGGAATCACAATGTATCAGCCACATACAAAGCCTGCAGGCGACCCAGGCCGGGCCCGGCTTTAGTTTTGAAAAGCCGCTTTCCCACAGTCCGGCCCGGCCATCCCGGAAAAAGCCTGGGTCAGTCCGGCCGTACCAAAGCCGGACGGACTGGCCGCTTGGGATCACTGCGGATTGGTTGGAGGATGACGAGATGCCAAGTGGTCTCCTATGACCGCGAAATGGGTGATTTGTCGATATGATAGTACTTCATGTCGGAAGTGACGGGAAAAGGAGTTAAGGATATAATGGATATAATATCTACAGAAGGTAAGATAATGGAGTTATAAAAGGTGTGGATGCTCGGGGGATAAGGGACTTACCGGCATCCCGGTATTAAGGGATTTGAGGATATAAGGTTAGGGTTGATATTGGCAATATCAACGGGCATGCAAAGAAGTAGCTAGGAACATTAGTATATAAACCTTAGCTATTGCTCGTAACTTTGCAATAAATGAGCTCAATAGAAAGCTCATAGTTCACAGAACATGTGGTCTCTAGACGGGAATAGGTTAAAGCACCGGATTCCTCACTCAGGAATATCTAGAGAGCTTACTCTTCAACCGGAGATCAGATTTCTTCCACACTCCATTAAAAGGACCTCCTTTAAGCCAGCCTTCCAGAATGGCCTTGAAACACAAGTTCCGAGCGAACAGGGATTCCAAGGCCTCTCAGTGGAGGATCGCCATCCCGTAGGCCCCCCAGCAACGGCATCTCTTATCTCAGCCCATGGGGAACCTTCAGGGGCCAAGAAATCAGACAGACTTGGCACTGCCGTCCTCAGCAATGGAGATCCGGTAGTGGTCCAGTGACCAAATCTAATTCCCTACCGAGGGTCTCTGCAGGGATTGAAGCTGCTAAATGTACTAGATATACGGCGAGCACATCGGCGTCCTCATCCGCAATGCACCATGGTATAGAGGTATGATATTCAACCCAGATTGGGATTGGTTGGACATGGGACATAGTTGGTGCGGTGGGTTAGTAGTAGATATCGGTTGGAAATGCTAGATTCATATTAGAGTTGTTAGAACCAAGTTGGAAAGATGGGAGATTGGTGGGCTTCATACCTTTAGTTAGTTTTTCCCGTTTTTCTTCTCTTTTTCTCTTTTCGCCCACAGTCTCTATAATGATCGTGTACTTCTCGTAGTCTGGATCTACCGCACGTAGTAGACCGCTGGATCTGCTCCTAACTCTCAGAGTCCTGTTCATGAGTCGTATCTGGTCCTCCGGGATCGAAATAGTGGATTCAACAACAATGTTGTAAGGTATTACGTGAAGAACAAAGGGAAAAAGCTAAAAATGTACTAAGAAAAATAAATGTTCTGATATTGAAAGTCGTTGTAAATTCGCTCTGAGCACAATCTGGAAGAGGAGAAAAAAGGAGATCAGAGGGGCGTTCAACCCCTTATATACTCTCAGAGGAAGGTTGTGCGTCATCAATTATGCGGCCTTCGAAAGTAGGCCACGTCATTCTAGGCACCAGCAATGAAGCACGTATGTAGGTACGTAAGATACCCAAATCGGGAGCCTTCTTGCGTATGTACCTTTCAAAATCTCGGCAAATCAATTTAGCCCTTGCTAGGCTACTCGCGAGCCCAAACTATGCAAAAAATCACTCTAATATTCAGATTATCATACACTACCACATATCATTCACCCAATTTACTCAAGCTCGACATCATTGAAGGAAGCCTAGATCTCCAGATTTCAATATCTTTCAACAGTAGAGTATTCGAACCGTTATCCTATGCTTATGATAGAGGGAATAGAAAACAATCTTACTCATTTGAAACACGGCAGATGTTAAAAATGGACATTCTGGGGATAAATTCAGATAAACAACGACCACCCTCAATTCTTTCCCCAGCTTGTGACTTCACCCGCTTCCCTCCCTTTCCCCCTTTTCCGGACTATGTGGTGATTATCGCGATGGTTGACTAACCCTCATCAATATACAGATATCAAGGCAAGTTTCATCGATAGTCATAGTTTCTCCGCCACTCCCCTCTATGATGGGGTGTTGGAAATATCCGCACTAGTAGGCACTAATGGCACGCACATGTGGCCCGCACGTGAGGAACGCGCTAGCCTTGAAAAGTTTTTCTCTTATAAATTTCCTTCTGTCTCTTCCTTTATTTCCTTTGCTTCGACAACTTACTCCTAAACCGTCAATACCAATTAATTTCTTGCTACCATCCCTCCGTGTATTATATACTATGTGCAACACACTTGTTACCCACGATTACTCGTTCCTCCCTTGTCGTGTTTTCTTCACTCTGTGAGACTTCCGAACCGGTCATTTCCTCCATTTTCTACATGGTGTCCCGAGTTGATCCCGAGTGATAAAGCATGAAGTCAACCTCAAAAGCTACCTATGTACCTCCAGCAGAATAAGGTCGTCGAGTGCATGAGGATACTATTGACCAAAGAAAACGGGAAAACAGTTAGCCTGAAGTCACTTGGCCATTAACGCAAAAAGAAAATAATTCATTTTGGTAAAGTCCAAACACAGACCGTGATTTAGATGATTACTCTGTTTTCGCTCATCCACGGTTATTGGCATTCCCGGCGTTCATTGTCAATCGGTCCTTTTTTTTTTTTCAAAGCACCAGAATAATCGCAAAAACACCCCTAGATAAGCAACCACTGCATCGGCGGTTGACATGCGGCTATCTTGGCAGTCGTTCGAAACCTCCGCATCGATTATAGAGTGCACCTACGAACGGACAAACATCTGTACCTATTTTCAACTGGATTTTTTCAATTGGAAGCTCTGGGACTACACATTGTACGTGATACCCGCTCGCCCTTGATCCACAAGATGAGATGAGCATTTTTATTTTTGAAATGCTCATGCATGAGGCGATCATGACAGAATATACGAATGTAAGCTCCATACCTTCCCTCCGATCAACTCCTTCAAACTTCTCCTAAAACAGTTTCCCTTAGCACTAACAGTCTCTAACAGTCCTAATACTTTTCTCTTCCTTCTTGTGTTTCCTAACCGTCATGATCTGACACCAATCCGTCTCTCTCTCTTGCAAACTCTAACCTTCGACCCCATACATTTCTTAGTGCTAATTCCTGAAACTTCCTAAACAATCCTGCTACAGCTAAACACCGGTCCTTACACACTCAGACTCTTCCTTACATCTTAGCGTGACACATCAAACAATCTACAAACACACCTATCTGCAAACTTCCATCCTTCCCCGCCAAGTGGTTACTATCGTTACAGCGTTATGGAAGCATCGTTATTTTCAACAAACCAAACATCCCACCAACGCCCCAATAGTCTCAGCATCATGAAACTCGTATATCGTTTGTTTAATAATCGGTCTATAAGTACGTCCTGCAATTTTGAGTATACCTCGACGAATTAACTTCTTTATCAATTCCTTGTCGTCACGAAATGCAGCTTCGAAAAGGGCTTCTTGGCATGAGGTTGGATGGCCAGATTTGATCACGCTGTAGAACATTCGGTTCGCGAGAAGGTTAGATAAATGGCGGTTTGTCTCGAGAAGGAATGCGATGTCCTTGGTTGTGAGATGATTAGTGATTTCGAGCAGGATTTCGGTTGGGAGGGTGGGAGAGATGCGAGGGGCACCGGGTTCTTTGGTACTGAGTTGTTAGTAGTGTGGATATATGAAGGTAATTCTCTGATTTTCCTTGTGCAGATAGATAGAGCTGTGGCGGAGAATCTCCATATCGTATCTTTCCATTTCCAAAGATTTATAGACCCTGGCAGGCTCTTGATATCAAGTCCCCAACCTGTTCATATCACGAGTCCAATTCTAAGATTCACAATATGCATCAAGAAGGATATTGAAATGCAATGTCCACTGTCAGTGACGTTGGACGAATTCAGATGTCCTTTCATTGCTTTCAATTCCAAATCGTTATTCATCAACATCTACCGCTCGCCTAAAACACCATCAAAACCAAGACCGAAGAGATTACCTCCTCCAAGTCAAAATATCAAGACGGGCAAGGACTCCGTTTGAGAGATCACAGTTTCCCCAGCCTTGGAGCATGGGCATTATCTCGCCCTTGTCGTAGAATTCCCTGGTGGAAAAACTCCCGTTGGCTCAGCTGCCCCCCCCCCCCCGGGCGGTGCAGGGATCTGACATGCGGCTATCTTGGCAGTCGCCCAAAACTTCCACATCTGGCAAAGGCCGGGCACCTGCGGGCCAGCAAGGAGCCTCGAGCTCACTATAGCAGACAACCTTGGGACGCTGTACAGATTATTCCTTAGTTCTGCCGGGGCTACGTGGAAGCGCGATACTTACCACACCATCACGTGGTGACATGCGCATTGGCGCATTAGGAAGTGAGGAGAGGAGCTTCGGCACTACACAATATCCTCGCTACCCAAAGAAAATATACAATATGTCCACAGTGCTACCAGAATTGCGGGGAAGCGAGATAAATACAGACACACGGTATGTGATGCCCTCTTGCCTGGGGTTCAAAAGAGATGAGCTTTTTTTTTATTTGGAGTGCTCATTTGTGAGGCGATCGAGACAGAATGCATTTATTGTTGTTAAGCGGCACGCACCTGATGTATCAGATTCATCCCCGATGGATCATTAGTTTCCGGACGCTATCGGTCGGGAGTATTATCCGCAGGACAGGAATGTTATGGCATTGACATCGGTGGGTGGTTATGCACATCTGAGGAGTTGGCGGGAGTCGGTCAGAATAGATAGTTGGTGGGCACTGGTGTAGGACCACCAGTATGATGGATATTTCGGGATTTCCTTTGTAACTCTGCATTATCATAGGCCCGTATTGGGTCAAGTGTGTCGCCAGAGGTTGTTGAATTAAGCTCACCTCCAGTTCCTACAACAGTTTTAGTTAATCAAACGATCGGTTAGAGTTACCAGCCACGCAAGAGCCACAAGTGCCATCTCATTTTTATGAGATTTTACGCCACTGGCCTCGGGTATTCAGAATGGACGGAGAGTAAAATCCATTGGGATCTTGATGTCTGATAGGTGAAAAAATCACTTGCTGCACTAGCTTACTCAACACAAAGGCCATCAGTAGGAACATTTGCTGGTGCTCCTTAGTAAGCCGAGAGCTCTGTAAACGGTAGTCATGTATCAGTTACAGTAACCGTACAGTAGAGTGGCATGGTTGACCCGCTAGTATTGGGCAATCGAATCTCCAGGCAGTCTCAAAGCTGGCTGGCACATAAAAATGATGCATTTCTTTGCTCAACAGCCTCAACCGAATATCGAGAGGTGTCAAAAATGCGAACCCACTGGTCGTGGCAAGAGTTACAGAGGCAGATATGATCGATACTCGTTTGGCACTGTGCAACTAACTTGGCTGTTGCTTCGGTTGCCACTCGACCTGGTGTTTGCGTTTTTTGACACCCCCGGATCTAGAGCGAATCCTACAGACAATGGAAACCTTCTTCTCGGACAGTTTAACATCTGGAAAGTCCCTTTTTTTTTTTGCTATTAGTGTCCATTGCCCCATCTTGCGGGGCCGCCGATCTGGCATCTCAGTAACGAGTGATACCGTATAAACTGGAATAACTGGACCTCACGCTAGGACGTTGGAGTTGCTGCTCCTAGTAAGGTCGGCCGTATTTTTCTTTTAATTTGTGTCAGTTGAGTGCCGAAAGAGTGTTTTTTAGCCATGTTTTTCTCCCCTTAAACTGAAGAAGGGAATTCTGTACGTCTAGCATGAGGTCCAATTATTCCAGTTTTTACAGTAGACTATACAGTAGAACTCGTAACTCCACCTTCGTAGAATCATTGTAGGTGTGTGGTGGTGGTGGATGGAAGACGTTCATGTATTTCCTAGCTACAACGCTGCCACTTAAAGGAGGAAATACATGCATACCAAGCCTTGCTTGTGGTTCACCCAAACCCTATAACTCCACAACCCTATGCCGATAGCTACCCGTACTAAATACATGTCTACAATCATTCTCATATTTTTTTTCTTTTTTCACCAGTTCATCTCTCGCTTGTATTCATGTACGCTCTGCAGTAGACTGGAAATCCGACACTTTCTAAAGTCGTCAAAAGGGAGTTGTCGGTGTGGAGAATGAGCATGCTTGGCGCTTTTGAAAATTCAACTTAGCGATACCAAGCCATAATCTCGAACATAACCAACTGGCCTGGGCTAGGCCGCATTGCAGTACGCAGATCTTTCAAGGCCCAGGATCGGCGAAACATCGGGTATGGTCGAATACCGGTATTCAATAAAGCTTGTAGAGAGATCATACGGTATTAAAATCCAATATACGATCGCAAAATATTTTTCAAAAACCTTTGCACTCAGATAGAGATATTGGCAAGCGTTTTAGACTATCCATTACCTGTGCGATGGATTTCTCAAAATCTTCGCAGCCATAATCTATTGAACCAAAGGCGTGGAGTAAAATTAATTGGCTGATTATTTAGCGCCAGCCTCGTCAAACATAATGCACAGTACAAATCACTCGATTGCTATTGGAAATCCTCCACATGCACCCCCATGCACAACCTTGAAAGTTGGATAACCCACCAATATTTATTTTTTCTTTCGCTGCTCATGCGCCATCAGGCAGGATAATTATTGGATCAACTCTAAGGTAAGGCTATGTGTGTGTTTCAACGTGAAGATATGGCGGTGCCCTTCCGAGAGAAAGGGGACTGATAGGAAAGGTTCTCTATGATGGGCGGGGTTGGTCAAGCCTATTCGCTTGCTGGACCTGTGCTATTCGGGGCCTCAAAGTATACGCGTTCAGAAATTCCGGCTAAGAGGTTGATGGAAAATGCACAGCTACTTTCGGTGGCAGGAGACCTCATTGCAGTCCGAAGCTTGTTACTCTTGTGTCACTTATGCAATGGTAATGCGGGACATCAATACCAATGCCTGCCCATATCCCGACTGAAGCACAGCCAACCACATTGCCCGAACTTGCATTGAACAGAACAAGAGGGGAAATACAGTACTCTTTGAAAATTCTCAGGGCCTTTTTTCAGCTGGACGGCAAGGCTGCTGATTTCTGATTCCTGAATTCTAAATTTCGTTGCCACACCCTTTTACTCGTGCCCATGACAGCAATACCTTGATCCCCATTCTACTAGAGCACTTCCGGCTGTGATTCTACCCTACATCCGTCACAGAATACGATACTTATTCATCTCAATATCCAAGCTTGAGTCTCATTCCATCATATCCCAGGTTGTTGACTTATTGCAGGACTTGCGAATACATAGTTTTCAACTATTACGATAAGCGACAACTAGGCCATCACCATCAAACAAGCAAGCTACCTCTGGTTCTTATCAAATCCAACCCCGCGAAAAACAGATTTACAGCGAGCTAGCTATAGCGTTACTTTTGATGGATCAGTGGGTATCCCTATGAATCTACCTTTTCATGTTTCAAACCGATCAGCATCCACCTAATAATCTTGTCAGAACTACCGAAATCCAATCCAATATCCAGGGAAACTTAAGCAGGAATAGGGGGGATAATAACGTCATCGGTAATGGTAATGTTATTGGGGGGACTCACACCTACCACCATATTACAAATTTCGGAGTCATAAATCAAGAGGGACCTTTGAGAGCAGGTGACGGCGGTATCATCACCTTTCTTCGCAGGTTTCTAGCAAAGAGCTAACACGCTAGGAGAACTGAGAGACGCTTCTAAGCCGTATTGGGAAGTTCCCTACAGTCAGAATAGCGCGTTTACTGGACGTAACCGTATCATTGAATCTGTGAAGGAATATTGCAAAAGTCAGCATCATCACCGTGTCGCTCTCCAGGGATTAGGGGGCTGCGGGTATGTATTTATTACCTCGTCATACGAAGGATGTACTAACCTCGCTTAGAAAAACTCAGATCGCCCTCGAATACGTTTATCAGCGCGCGCAGGAGAGTGGTTGTCATGTTTTCTGGACACACGGAAGCGGGATGTTGAAGTTCAGCCAGGATTTTCGGACTATTGGACAACGTGTTCACATTACTCAGGCCAGCACCCAGAACGGCGAAGAGCAATTCCTGTTGAGTATAAAGGCATGGTTTGAGGGCCCAGACAGTGGCAATTGGATCCTAGTTATCGACAATGCCGACAACGACCACGACTTTCTTAGCAACAACAGCCCTATCGCGAAGTTTGTACCTCAGGGTAACAAGGGGACAGTTATATTTACGACTAGATCTCAACTGGTTGCAAGCCGTCGGGGCTGCAAAGCTATCCATGTGAACAAAATGGCAAAGGAAGAAGCACTAGAATTGTTTTCGAAATGCTTTGGCAACTGGGACACTTTGGAAGCTGAAGAACGAAAGGTTGTCCAGACGATCCTCGAGTCACTGGATTACTTACCACTGGCCGTGGTTGGTGCGGCAGCTTTTATGACCGAGACAAAGACACCTCCTTCCAATTACTGGTCCATTTTCCAGGAAAACGATCAAGCAAGGACAACGCTCCTTTCGAAGCAGTTTTCCGACATCCGACTAGAGACTGATATGACAAAAGGTATTCTGGGCACGTACTTTATCACCTTTGAGCGAATAACAAAACAGACGCCCACAGCGGCGCGTCTTCTACGCTTGATTGCCTTCTTCGATCGTCAAAAGATACCAGAGGAGTTACTGAGTCAATGTGGCTTGGAAGGGATAGATGATTCCACCGAATTTCGTGAGGCTATTGGAAAGCTATTGGGTTTCTCGTTGGTTACGGATGTCAAGCGCGAAGGCAAGCGGTTTTACGAGCTTCATCGTTTGGTCCAACTTTCTATACATGCGTACTTACCACAAGAGGAGCTGGATCACTGGAAGATCGCCGCACTAAGAGTGGTTTCGCGATTGTTCCCCCGAGACGAAATCGAGTGGCGATATGGTGGTATTGCCGCTGCATACGTTCCGCATGCACTTGCGGTAGCTAAAGAGTCAACTGATTCAATTGCTGAAGACCTGATTTTTTCCGTCGGCCGTTACTTTTTATATATTGGTTTTTACGGTGAGGCAGAGACGATGTTACGGCGTGCACTGGAGCAGAACGAGAAGGTTCTTGGACCAGACCACCCCGAGACCCTAAGAGGTGTCATTTGCCTGGCTTTTGCGATACAAGACCTAGGGAGGTACGGTGAATCAGAAACGATGTTACGGCGTGTACTGGCGGGGTCCGAGAAAGTTCTTGGACCAGACCACCCCGACACCCTAAGAAGTGCCCAAAGTCTGGCTTTAGTGCTACAAAACCTAGGGAGGTATGGCGAATCAGAGACCATGTTACGGCGTGTACTGGAGAGGTTTGAGAAGGTTCTTGGACCAGACCACCCAAACACCCTAAGAAGCGCCAATAACCTGGCTTCAGTGCTACGAGTCCTAGGGAGACGTGGCGAATCAGAGACGATGTTACGGCGTGCACTGGAGCAGAACGAGAAGGTTCTTGGACCAGATCACCCCGAGACCCTAAGAGGTGTCAGTCACATGGCTTTTGCGCTACAAGACTTAGGGAGGTACGGTGAATCAGAGACGATGTTACGGCGTGCACTGGCGGGGTCCGAGAAGCTTCTTGGACCAGTCCACCCAAACACCCTAAGAAGTGCCAATAACCTGGCTTCAGTGCTACGAGTCCTATGGAGACATGGCGAATCAGAGACGATGTTCCGGGGTGCACTGGAGGGGTGCGAGAAAGTTCTTGGACCAGACCACCCCGACACCCTAGGAAGTGCCTACAATCTGGCTTCGGTGCTACAAGACCTAGGGAGGTATGGCGAATCAGAGACCATGTTACGGCGTGTACTGGAGAGGTTCGAGAACCTTCTTGGACCAGACCACCCAAACACTCTAAGAAGCGCCAATAACCTGGCTTCAGTGCTACGAGTCCTAGGGAAACATGGCGAATCAGAGACGATGTTCCGGGGTGCAGTGGAAGGGAAAGAGAAGCTTCTTTGACCAGACCACCGTAGGATGGAGGTGGAAATGGTTAACAATGTAAATCATCGGTGATCGCTTAGCGATCGCTTGAGGAAATTCATGGGCATTCGCGGGCGAAGAGGCATTGTTGATGGGACATCGGCGAAACGGCTGTAGAACGTCAGGAGAGGGATTAAGTCATAGTCGATTTGAGTTAGTTAGGATTAGAAGGAACATGAAGAAGTGACCGTTCGGGGATACTAGGGAACGGTTGTAATGTTTTGAGAAGTTTGGTAAAATCTGGGCCTGTTTGGTAATGCTGGGTTGTTGTTTGTAAATAGCACTCGCCCTGGGGCGCAGCCGGGCATATAAGCAGAGTCACGTCTTGTGCTCATTGCCATAGTGAACCCTACTAATAGAATTAGAATTCAAATGAGGAGGGGACTGGGCAATTGTATAATGAAATATATATCTTCCTAAATGTCGTTCAACCCCTGGAAGTTCAGGCATCCCATAAACCTTTATATATGATATCCGCATGTGTAGCTGGGGACATGTTTCTTTCGTCTACAAGTATCTAGATTTCCGCACGCTAGAAAACAATCAAGCAACACGAGAATTCCTCCTCCCCATACTCCCAAGTCCCTTCCGGAAAAAAACAATATGTATGTATGGTGGTAACGTTTAATGCGGCCTCCGGATGTATCTCGTCGACAAACAATCGAATACCTTCGCTGAGTTGAGAAATTTATAGTTCAACTATAACCCCATTTAGCAATTTCCATCTCAGAATACTCAAACAAGTCATTAACCCACCGGCTAACGTTCAACACTCCACCGCTCACGATCGGGAGGGGGAGTGCTCGCGCCGGGTGTTCAACCACCACCACCCACCACCAAACCCCCCCCCCGAACAACACTACGCAGGAAGAAGCAGGGTCACATCTACTTCCTTCCATCCCCTGGCATTCAAAACACCCAAAGCAATTCAAGAAGCCAAAAAAAGAAATCAATTCTTTTTCTAAATTCCCAACCAGAGACGCTCTCCAACTCCGACATAATGGGCAAAAAGACCCCCCGTAACACCCCAAAGACGCCGAGAATTTCGGGAGGAGGGCATATTAATGCACGGCCGATATTTAAAGTCCTCCACATACCTTATCACATCCCGAAGTTTGACCAATTCTTTGCTTATCCAATCCGCGTGACCACTTTATCAATCGGCTGCCCTGTAGGTGTAGGAAATATCTAAAGTAAATTCGTTCAGACTTTATTAAATCTTGTTAACGAGGTTGATGCCGTGCCAGGAAACCCGTTTGGGCCACGCCCGTCCCATCATGCCATGGCTGACCGAGGGCACTGTCATAATCGCTTTTGATATGGTATACAAACAGTCAGGAAATGGCAACATCAAAAATGCGATAGTACTGTTTCTCCGGAAGAAAAGAAAGACGAGTATCATAACTCACCGCACAAAGTTAGGAGTGGCAACTCCCCGCTTCACCATCACTCGAGTCACAAACAAAGACACAACAGACGGGTGAGGGACGGTTGAACTCTTATAGAACGAAATGACGATCCTTGCATTTCCAGAATAACAACTTAAATGACAAAAGACTAGATTACTCTGAATATTTTCAAGCAGTGCCAGATTGGTTAAAGACTAGCACAGCCTCAATAACACATAAGTTCCATAGACATTGACACTTCTCTCATGATACATTTTGCAAGCAGGCCCAACGAAACAAGCAGGAAAGGACATGTTTCAGCACATTCTCAGGAACATAAAATAGCAGAGCCAAAATAATTTCGAAATCAATCAGTTCTCAACATATCTGTCCATCACTTTGACCTTCCTCTGCCCGACCGGAATTGATGGGAACTTGATTGATAGTAGTGACAACGAAGTCAGGTCTGTGAAAAATAGATAGGTAGCAACCTCGGAACCTTTTTGAGCAGGGGATAAGGGGGCAACCGCAAACCGGAAAGACAGAAGGTGAGAAACTTACCCCGAAAAGTTACAACTATGTGAGAATATCGACTAAAGAAGATGGATTGCTCTTTGTGAAAAGCCTCAGCACCGCGTCAAAGTGTCAATCCAAGCTGAGGGCCCTACACCAGACTTGTCAGTATTGCTAAAACCCAACAATGAGGGAGAAAGGAATTGTTAGTTAAAGCCGTAGTCAACCGCCTACGGTACAGGCAACACTGGATTCCCCCACATGTTGAATATCGCGGCGTTCATGCAGCAGATTATATCATCAGTCACAATGGTCATGCGCGAGCCGGCAAGGAAACGTATTGGTTGGAGGATGACGATATGTCGAATGGTCTCCTATAACAGCGACATGAGTGATTTGTCGATATGATAGTACTTCATGTCGGAAGTGACGGGAAAATGAGTTAAGGATATAACGGATATAATATCTACAGGAGATAACATAATGGAGTTAGTAAAAAGTGTGGATGCTCGGGAGATAAGGGAGTTACCGGCATCCCGGTATTAAGGGATTTAAGGAAATAAGGTTAGGGTTGATATTGGCAATATCAACGGGCATGCAAAGAAGTAGCTAGGACCATTGGTATATAAACCTTAGCTATTGCTCGTAACTTTGCAATAAATAAGCTCAACAGAAAGCTCATAATTCACACCACAAGCGTGCCTTCAATCCTGCAGAAATTTGGGGCTCAGTTGAAGATGTGGTCTCTGGACGGGAATAGGTTAAAGCACCTGATTCCTCACAGGAATATTTCGAGATGCTAAGTCGGCGAGCACCTAGATTGACCTACCGCCACACTCAATGGGCTCAAGACGGGGCTTCGCCGCAACTATCTTCCACTGCGCAACCTGGATACTAAGCCTTTCCCTAGAGGGAAAGTTGGCCCGCAGCCACAGCAGACCCAGAGCGTCTGAAGAACCCTGTCCCCACCAAGCAGCAACCTCCTTGGGCGTTAAGTCCTTGATTTGCTTGAAACTGTCAGTTATCTGTTAGGGAAATCAGTCAGTACTTGCGGTTAATATTCTATCTCCCCCTGATAGGTCAACAACTTCCGAGGAGGGAGGTATGTTTGCCATATCAGTCACAGCATTCTGTAACTTTGGTGATGTGGTATTAGTGTCAGATGGCTAGGGAACGGGACTGCAGCCTTGACCTCGAGGCACCGCTCCTCAAACTGCGTTGCGCAGTAACTGAAAACACCAGAGCTGAAATCAGCCCAACAGCCGGCCCGATGCTCTGCTCGCTAGACCTAGAGAGCTTACTCTTCCGGCGTGAGATCAGATTTCTTCCACACTCCAATAAAAGGGCTTCCTTTGAGCCAGCCTTCCAGAATGGCCTTGAGACACAAGCTCCGAGTGAACAGGGATTCCAAGGCCTCTCAGTGGAGGATCGCCATCCCGTAGGCCCCCCCAGCAACGGCATCTCTTACACTAGCCCAGGGGGAGCTCCAGGGGCCAAGAAATGAGACAGACTTGGCACTGCCGTCCTTAGCAATGGAGATCCGGTAGTGGTCCAATGACCCAATCTAATTCCCTACCGAGGGTCTCTGCAGGGATTGAAGCTGCTAAATGTACTAGATATCAGTGATCCCAAGCGGCCAGTCCGACCCATGGTCCAGCCTGCAGGTCGGCAGTCCGGCCAGTCCAGCCATGGTTCTGAAGAGCCTGGGTCAGTCCCGCTTAAATTATTTCCGGCCGCCAAAGCCTGACGGCGCCCAGGCAACCTCCAGGTCGAGAGGTTAGGCAACCCAGGCCGAAACCAGATGCCAAGGTAAAACCCGCAGATGCCCAGGCTAAGCTGTTCGCATACCACTTATTTTAAATTCGACTGCATAACCCACAGATACCCACTGCACGTAGTAGTAGACCGCTGGATCTGCTTCTAACTCTCTCAGAGTCCTGTTCATGAGTCGTATCCGGTCCTCAGGGATCGAGATGGCGGATTCAACAACAATGCTGTAAGGCATTATGGATGAAGAACAAAAAGAAAAAATCTAAAAATGTACTAAGAAAAATAAATGTTCTGATATTGAAAGTCATTGTAAATTCACTCGGAGCACAAACTGGGAAGGAGAGAAGGGGAGATCAGAGGGGCGTTCAACCCCTTATATACTCTCAGAGGAAGGCTATACGTCATCAATTATGTGGCCTTCGAAAGTAGGCCACATCATTCTAGGCACCAGCAAAGAAGTACGTATGTAAGTACGTAAGATACCCAAATCGGAAACCTTCTTGCGTACTTTTTAAGACCTTGGCAAATCAATTCAGCCCTTTCTAGGCTACTCTCCAGCTCAAACTATGCAAAAGATCACTCTAATGTTCAGATTATCATACACTACCACGTATCATTCACCCAATTTACTCCTTTTACTCAAGCCCGACATCATTGAAGGAAGACTAGATCTCCAGATTTCTATATCTTTCAACAGTGGAGTATTCGAACCGTTATCTGATGCTTATGATCGAGGGAACAGAAAACAATCTCACTCATTTGAAACACGGCGGATGTTAAAAACGGACATTCTGGAGATCAATTCAGATAAACAACGACCACACTCAATTCTTTTCCAGCTCTTGACTTCGCCCACCTCCCTTCCTTTCCCCCTTTTCCGGACTGTGTGAGTGATTATCACAACATTTGACTAACCCTCCTCAATATTGAGATATTAAGGCAAGTTTCATCGATAGGCATAGTTTCTCCACCACCCTCTATGATGGGGTGTTGGGGGTATCCGCACTAGTAGGCACTAGTGGCGCGCACATGTGGCCTGCACGTGAGGAACGCGCTAGCTTTGAAAGGTTTTTCCCTTATAAATTTCCTTCCGTCTCTCCTTTTATTTCCTTTGCTTCGACAACTTACTCCTGGACCATCAATACCAATTACTTTCTTGCCATCATTCCTCCTTGTACTATATACCGTGTGCAATATACTTGTTATCCACGATTGCTCGTTCCTCCTTTGTCGTGTTTGCTTCACTCTGTGAAACTTCCGGACCCATCATTTCCTCCATTTTCTACATGGGGTCCAGAGTCGATACCGAGTGATAAGGCATGAAGTCAACCTCAAAAGCTACCTAATGTACCTCCGGTAATAAGGTCGTCGAGTGCATGAGGATACTAAACTATTGGCCAAAGAAAACGAGAAAACAGTTAACCTGAAGTCACTTGGCCATTAACGCACAAAGAAAATAATCCATTTTGGTAAAGTCCAAACACAGACCGCAATTTAGATGATTATGCTGTTTTCGCTCATCCACGGTTATTGGCATTCCCGGCGTTCATTGCCAATAGGTTTTTTATTTTTTTCAAAGCACCAGAATAATAGCACAAACACCCTAGATAAGCAACCACTGCATCGGCGGTTGACATGCGGCTATCTTGGCAGTCGTCCGAAACCTCTGCATCGATTATAGAGTGCACCTACGAACGGACAAACGTCTATACCTATTTTCAATTTGAAGCTCCGAGACTACACGTGGTACGCGATACCCGCTTGCCCTTGATTCAAAAGAGGAGATGAGCTTTTTTATTTTTGGAATGCTCATCCATGAGGCGATCATGACAGAATATATGAATGTATCTATGGTGGTATATAACGTTTGATGCGGTACCGGAACCCTCCGAATGTATCTCATCGACAAACAAAAGAATAGCTTCGCACAGTTGAGAAACTTATAGTTCAACTAACCCCGCCTAGCATTCCTGACCCCAGAATACCCAAACAAGACACTAGCCCACCGGCTAACGTTCAATATTCCACAAGTTCTCTGCAGAAAAGCATTGTTCAAAAAATAGGCTATTCAAAGAGTGTTAACTTGGCCAACAAAAATACCCCCTGCATCGCTCTCCACCGGGAGGGGGAGAGGTCGTGCCGGGTGTTCAACCACCACCACCTGTCGCCAACCTTCTCCAACAAGATGGGCTAAACTACTTATTTTCTTCCAGGACAACACTACGCAGGAAGAAGCAGGACCAAATCTGCTTGCTTCCATTTCGTGGCATTCAAAACATTCGAAGCAATTCAAGGAGCCAAAACAAAACAATTCAAATCTTTTTCTGAATTCCCAACCAGAAACGCTCTCCAACTCCGTCATAATAGGCCAAAGGCCCCTGTAACACCCCAAAGCCGACGAGAATATCGGGAGGGCATATTAAAGCACGGCGATATTTAAAGTCCTCACGTACATTATCACACCCCGAAATTTGACCAATTCTTTGCTCATCCAATCTGTGTGACCAATATATCGATCGGCGGCCGCGTAGTTGTAGGAAATGTCTTAAGCAAATTCGTTCAGACTTTATTAAATCTTGTTCACGAGCTTGATACCGTGCCAAGAAACCCGTTTGGACCATGCCCGAGGAATGCCATGGCTGACCGAGGGGACTGTCATAATCACTTTTGATATGGTATACAAACAGTCAGGAAATGGCAACATCAAAAATGCTATAGTACCGCCTCTCCAGAAGAAAAGAAAGACGAGTATCATAACTCACGGCACAAAGTTGGGAGTGGCAACTCCCCGCTTCACCATTACTCACTCGAGTCACAAACAAAGACGCAGCAGACGGGTGATCGATGGTTGAACTCTTACAGAACGAGATGAGGATCCTTGCATTTCCAGAATAACAACTTAAATGACAAAAGAAAACTAGATTACTCTGAATATTTTCAAGCAGAGCCAGATTGGTTGAAGCCTGACACAGCCGCAATATTACATAAGTTCCGTAGACATTGATACTTCTCTCCTCATGATACATTTTGCAAGCAGGCCCAACGAAACAAGCAGGAAAGGACATGTTTCAGCATAGCCTCAGGAACATAAAATAGCCGTGTCAAAATAATTTCGAAATCAATCAGCTCTCAACATATCTGTCCATCACGTTGGCCTTCCTCTGCCCGACTGGAATTGATGGGAACTTGATTGACAGCAGTGACAACGAAGTTATGTCTGTGAAAAAGATATATGTCGCAACCGCGGAACCTTATTGAGCCGCTGAGAAGGGGGAAACCGCAAACCGGAAAGACAGAAGGTGAGAAACTTACCACGAAAAGGTACAACTATGTAAGAATATCGAGTAAAGAAGATGGATTGCTCTTTGTGAAAAGCCCCAGCACCGCGTCAAGGTGTCAATCCCAGCTGAGGACCCTACACCAGACTTGTCAGTACTGCTAAACCTCAACAAACAAGGGGAAAAGAATTGTTAGTTGAAAGCTTTTGTCAGCAGCCTAAAGTATAGGGGGCACCGGATTCCTCACACAGGCGTGCCTTCGTTTCCAGGATGGGTACATGGACCAAGGTTGGAGAGGCCCATCCAAGGGGATAAAGCACCGGATGCCTTACCAGGGTTCCAGAAGAATTGATTCTCGGCGGCCACGAGAAATCATCCAAGAGGAAGAGATATCGGATTCCTCACCAGGCATATCTCAGGATCGTCCTTCCCTTCGGTCCATGGCCCCGGAAACCTAAGCCGGTCAGACACAAAAAGAAAAAATATATTTGAGAGGAGGGACCTACCGGGGCAAAGAATGCTGACCCGGTATTAGAAACCAGCCAGCGATACCTACCTCTCAATCGAAGCACCGGATTCCTCACTCAGGCGTGCTTCGTGATGCCAAACCGATGACCACCTAGATTCACCTACCACAACGCTCCAGAAGCTCAACACGGAGCTTCGCAGCAGCTATCTTCCACTCCGAGACCCGGTTCCTGAACTCTTCCCTGGATGGAAGATCGGTCCTCCCTATGGCCTGGGTGGAGTCCTCAGCGCCGAGAGGTGCCTTGATAGCAGCCTTAACCTCGGCGCACCGCTTCCGGAATAGAGCTGCGCGCTCTCCGAAACCTCCAGAGTTGAACCTGGCCCGGCGGTCGGCCTCCTGCTTCGTTAGCTTGTCCTGGCGAGCTTGCTCTTCCGGCGTGAGAGGGAATTTCTTCCACACTCCGTCGAAAGGTTTCCTCTGGACCAGCTGTCCAGTATGGCCTTGGGAAGCAAGGGCCGAGCGAACCGGGGTGCCGAGGCCTGCCATCGGAGGGTCGTCATCCCGAAGGTCCCACCAGCGACGGCATTTCCCATCGGGGCCCTGAGGGAAGAACCAGGAGCCAAGAAAAGTGACTGGCTTGACACTGCCCTCATTAGCATCGAAGGCAGGGAGTAGCCCACTTACCGAATCAGGTTCCCCGCTGAGGTCTTCAGCAGGGGTAGAAGCGCCTGTCGAGGTGGTGCTGGTAATCGAGGAGGCATCGCTGTCACCATCGTTGAGATCATTGCTGATCTCTAATTGCCCCGAGGTCACGTCGGGGGCGTTGTCGGTAAGCTCGGCCTTTGGGTCGGAGGCCGAAGAGGAAGACGCCGGGGTAGGCGAATTCAGAGTCTGAGAGAAGACCCTGTTCGATGAGTAGTTAGGAGGAGGGGAGGAAAGCTTATCAGACATGATAGCGGAGTATTCGCCAGTCTCTGTGATCCCCATCTTGCACTCGTAAACCGTGCTAGTGGTCTGGATCCAGCGCGCGTAATAGACCGCCGGATCCGCTCCTATCTCTCTCAGAGTCCTGCTCATGAGACGTTTTTGGTCCTCAGGGACCGGGGTGGTGGATTCAACAATAATGTTGTAAGGCATTATTGTTGAAGAAGAAAAGAAAGGGGGAAAAAATAAGAAAAGTAAAGGTTTTGGTTATGAAAATATTTGTGGGTTCGTGCGGAGCAGGATGTAGGAGAGAAGGAGAAAAAAGTAGAAAACGGAGGCGTTCAACCCCTTATATTGTCTCTATAGAAGGCTCCACGTCACCGATTATGTGGCCTTCTAAAGAAGGTCTTCTCACTCTAGGCAGCAGCAAAGAGCTACGTATATAGGTGCGTATGATACCTCAATCAGGAAACCTTGTTTCGTCTTCTTTCTGATCCCATTAAAGAATTATGCCCTTAACAATCCTTCTACCAGGCCAAGTCAAAACCATAATCTAACACATCACTCTACTATTCTAATTATCAGAAGCGAGTACCGTACTTTTAGCTTTCCTCATCACTTTCTCAATTGCTCCTCCTGAAAATATTAACACTGCTATATGCCATTTAGTCAACCTATGGCACCGGACCACTAACTTACGAATTTCCCTTCGTCAACGAAATCTGCGCCACCCTTCTTTCGTTCCCAATTCTTTACTTTCCGTATGCCTATACGCTTCATATTAATGAAGGAAGTCTTAGTCTCGAAGTTCCCATATTTTTCGCAATTCCAGTATTGGAAGCGTCAGTTGGTGAACAAGCGCTTGATACTATTAAGAAAGCGAACGGATTAGAGGGAGATAGCGGGGGTAGAACAAGCAGGAAACTGGCTGGTATATTTTAGATACAACAACCGCTTCCAATGAACATTATGAACATACAGCCACGGCCTCAGCATACCTGATATGCCCTTCCGGCATCTTGACACCATAGTTCCACCCCCCCTCTCCCTCTCCCGGACTATGCTACAGGCTAACGCTATATACAACTAGCCAATACCCATCTCGCCATATGGAGATGACGTCAACTGACGGGCACGGTTTCTGCACCTACTCCCTAGGATGATTCCGATCCAGATTTCCCACCGAGTGATCTAGCATGTATACCACCCCAAAAGTTATCCATTGTGCCGCCGCCCTGATACGACCGTTCCATGTATGGGAATAATAATCAATTAGCTAAGGAAGGGAGAACCCCACTCTTTGTGACAATTAGGAATGACCCACTGGTCATTAACGCCAAAGAAAGAAGAGAAAACATATTTTGTAAATACTAATTGCAATCTAGATAGTCGTTGCGTTTTCAACCCGCACATCCCAACCCTGTAAGTAATTCCCTGATTCTTTCTTGCCAATTTTCCCGGCTTATCCTTGGGATACAATGACTCCCGTCGTCACTTCCACGAACATTTCTAGATCATCGGCCGATTTCGAATCAGTAATTCAGAATCATAATCTTTTTATCTCCACCGATTTCAATCATGCAGAAACACTATCTAAAATTGTCTCCACTGCCACTAAGTCCTGCCAGGAGTAAACGCTCCTACTCCAGATACCGAACCAAAACCTCCACAACACCCTCCCTCTCCATTCTTTGAGCCAACCCAACAGCTTTCTCAATCGCCCCGTCCTCGATCACCGCTTCCTCAACCAAACATCCCACCAACGTCCCAATAGTCTCAGCATCATGAAACTCATATATCGCTTGTTCAATCAGTGGTCTGCAAGTACGTCCTGCGGGTTTGAGTATACCTCGACGAATTAACTTCTTTATCAATTCCTTGTCGTCACGAAATGCAGCTTCGAAAAGGGCTACTTGGCATGAGGTTGGATGGCCAGATTTGATCACGCTGCAGAACATTCGGTTCGTGGAAACGTTAGATAAGTGGCGGTTTGTCTCGCGAAGGAATGCGATGTCCTTGGTTGTGAGATGATTAGTGATTTCAAGCAGGATTTCGGTTGGGAGAGATTCGAGGGGCATTGGGCTCTTTGATACTGAGTTGTTAGTAGTTTGGATATATGAAGGTAATTCTCTGATTTGCCTTGTGCAGATAGATAGAGCTGTGGCGGAGAATCTCCATATCGTATCTTTCCATTTCCAAAGATTTATAGACCCTGGCAGGCTCCCGGTATCAAGTCCCCAACCTGTTCATATCCCGAGTCCAATTCTAAGATTCATAATGTGCATCAATAAGAACCCCGAAACGCAATGTCCACTGTCAGTGACGTTGGATGGGTTGAGATATCCTTTCATTACTTTCAATTCCAAACCTTTATTCATCAGCATCTGCCGCTCGCCTGAAACACCATTCAAACCAAGACCGAAGAGATTACCTCCTTCAAGTCAAGACATCAAGATGGGCAAGGACTCCGTTTGAGAGATCACAGTTTCCCCGGCCTTGGAGCATGGGCATTATCTCGCCCTTGTCGTAGAATTCCCTGGTGGAAAAACTCCCGTTGGCTCAGCTGCCCCCCCGGCGGTGCAGGGATCTGACATGCGGCTATCTTGGCAGTCGTCCAAAACTCCCAAATTGAGCATAGGCCGGGCACCTGCGCATCAGCAAAGAGCCTCGAGCTCATTCTCGCAGACAACGTTGTGACACTGTATAGATTATTCCTTAGTTCTGCCCGGGCTACGTGGAAGCGCGATACTTACCACACCACCACGTGGTGACATGCATATTGGCGCCTTAGGAAGTGAGGAGAGGAGTTTCGGCAGACTTACAACCCCAGTAACTCGGGTAGAAGGTGTTTTAGGAAATGTCGCTATCTCTTGGTAAAAAATGTTTCCCGTGCAATATTTGCAGTGAGAAAGCGCGTGGTTGTGGTTCAAGAGGCGTCAAACAAAATGATTGTTAATTGGGGACGCGCCAAGCTGTACTCGAGTACTGCCAAGGCTCATGTCGCATCACCCTTTCTTTTAACTTTCACGACAACACGGCCGAAAAGTAGGGTTTCCTTGGTGAAAACTATCTAAGATGCATTAAATCAATACCTCTTTGCTTCCTTTTCATTGACGCGCATATCGAGGGGCCAACTAGAAGGTTACACATCCCTTCTTTTGGGGAGTGGTTTTATCCCGCTGTCCGAGACTTCAGCAAGCAGCCCAATTTGCAAAACAAACATCTTGAAAACCGAGTGAACCTTTTCAATACCACGCTCTTGGCGAAAAAACCTTTCGGATACCATTGCCCGAGAAATATACCATCCAAAAAAACGAAACCTTGACGGAGAAAATAAAAAACAGACCAAATGGAGAAGAAGCACAGACTTACTGTAGCTACCGAAATTGTCATGGAAAAGATCATTAACTCCGAAGGGGCCAGGAGAGTTCATTTTTTTTTTTTTGGAAGCGAGATTCAAATAGTATAAAAAGAATGTAGTTTGAAGTTATTGAAAATTTGGGTCTACAGACACTCGAATCAATCTGTTTTATCCGCTCTATTTATTTAAAGAACAAATAGACTGAATTTTATTGTTTTGATGGTCTATTCGCACTTGCGATAGAAACTGTGATCATAGCTGGACGTTTTACATTTTTACGATGGTATATTTCTCGGTAGAGCGTATCCGAAAGGTTGGTACTGTACGCCAAGCGCATGATAGAAAAGGTTTTCTCCTTGGAAACTTGAACCACTAAAAGCGTAAATCCCCGTCGGAACGTGAGCGCTCATGTTTCTGCGCTAAATCGCCACCGTCACTCGCGTGGCACAACGTGCAAACTCACGCAAAGTTTAAGCGAGCGCATCAGTCTAATCCAACAACTACCCCACACCACATCACATCACTTTGATGGACATTTGTTTCATGAAAGACAGCCGGGGATTTGTTGATGCTTATTTCACAGGTTTGAGGAAGGAAGAAGTACGGAAGATGGAGTTTGCGCTTCTTTGGCTGTTGTGAAGTCTCGGGCACAAGCTGCGCGGGTATGGTAATGGGGTTTGTGAAAAACAAGAGGTGGGAAGAGTGAGTGAAAAGAATCGGCTAAGAAAGTAATATGACGATGAGGATGGGGTACTGTGGGGGAGGAAAATGGTCTGCAAGGTTTTAGCTAGAAATTGTGTTTTGTTTTGATCAGATAGGCTAGTTGATATAAGGGTCAGGGGTTGGACATTAGTGGAAGAGGGGAAATGTTTGTTTGCTAGTTACCTCGGTTTTTGTTTGCTAGTTAGCTCGGTTGATGGCTTGGCAAGGGAATTGGTAGTTAGGCGGGGCAAGCATCAGGAGGGAACGAAAGAAAAACAACGCGGAAACAAGAACGAAGGGACAACGAAGGGAAAACGCGGAACAGGGAGACATACGAGAGGAATAGCGGTCAACGGACGGACATCGGGATCGGGAACACGGGTTCATTTTCTCTTTTACGAATTTCTTTTAGTGTTTTTTTTCTTCGGTAGCAATTCCAGTGATGGAATTATATTTTCACTTCGGACGAATAAATTTGACCTCTAGTCGTGCGTGCGGCGATTGCCCCTTCTAGTAGTGTTTGTTCTGCCTTGCCTTTACGATTCCCCTTTTTTTCGGCCTGTTTGTTGGAGAAGTGACCTTCTTCCCCTCTGCTCGACTGCCCTGCAAGTGTTTTTCATTCGCTGTCCGTTCCAATTCCTATAGGTATCTTGAAGCGGATCGACCCCGGTTTTTGTTTCTCAGTGGTGTCTCGGGACGGATATCACCTTTTTTTGTTTCTCAGTACGGTAGCGGCGGTTGGTGAAATCGACTACTTTGGAGGGTCTTGCTCAAAAAAGATTTCTGGGACTCACCATGGGGGCAACGCAATCATTCATCTTTGGGCGTGCATTAAGCTAGGGGTTATAGACATAATTATTCCTTTCATTATTTAATGATCCCTTTGTGGTGTAGTTGGTATCACACCCGGCTGTAATGTTCAGATCACCGGTTGGTCACCAGTTCGACTCTGGTCGAAGGGATTTTTTTTCCCACCTTCCCCACTGGGTTGTCTTCGTAGATTTCTTTTTGTTCAATTAGCGAGTCTGTCTCCTGCAGCTTCGGAGAAGTTCAATGCTCTTTTCTCGCCCCTTGAATTGTCGTTCTTCACATGATAGCCGAGGTCATAGAGTGACAGGGATTAGCGGAGTCAACACACTATCCCTGCCATCCCCCCGCTGGCGGTATCCTCTTTTCTACATAACTTCGCTGCTAGCCTCCTTACTGCCGCACTCTCCAAGTTGAATATGCAGATACCATCTTTCGCCATGATAGTATCTTAAAACTCCTTAGTCATCCCCATGTCTTAGAGACTAAAAGGGATGGCACAAAATTTTCCCACTGTTTCGCGGTCCAGGAGATAATAGTTAGTGTCTTGGCGGCGGAGATTTCCTGACCGGGAATAGCGGCAGGGATCGTGGGTGGTTGTGACTTTTTGGCGACGATCGGAGTGATACGGTATAATAGTGGATGTTTTTTTTTGGTACAAGTATGGCCTGAGTGCCAGCAACTTTTGCAACAAAATCCACACTTTATTCTTATGGAGGATGGCACTCCAGCTCATACTTCCTTTTACACTGATCGTGAACGAGTAAAGAGAGGGATACAGAAGGTGTGGCCCGGCCACCAAACTCTCCGGATTTCAACCCTATCGAGCACATCTGGGATCGTTTTCGGAAAAAGCTTCAATATCGCCGCCGAGGTAATAACCGTATTACAATTGTTAGTAAGATGAGAGAAGCATTATGGGAGGCATCGAATTGTCTTACGGTGGAGGAAATCAATCAGGAGATATCAAGAGTACTGACGATCATGCAGAGATGTATCGCAGTTAATGGCAAAAATAATTATCATGATTAAAGAGTTAAAAATCACCGCAACAAAATTTTCATGAACTTTTTTTTTTCCGTTTTTATTGGGGCGCCACCCGTTGCCAGGAGCGGAAGCGCGGTTACAATCCCTGCAACAGCTGCGCAGGTAAAGGTCGGTGACAGACTTTTGATTTTGGCGAGTACTCCGTCGCTGTACCAGGGTGTAAGGGTAAGTGATTGGAATGAAAGTGATCGGCAGAGCTTGCTGAAGAAGTTAGAAATCAAGGAAATACTGCAGGAAACCCTAACCCAGTCCTGGTTGTATTGAAGAATTATTGCCACCACCTACCAATAATCTAAAGATAACCATCATCATTGCCACTACAATGAAGACGAAGGGAACCAGAAGTCAGCATTTCCCAAATGACAACAAACGCCGAGAAACAACTCAGGATGAATGACTTCAGATTATTACCTTGCAAGATGAGGCAAGGATGAAGTGGAAAGATATTGCAGCTCTAGTTAATATCAAGCTGAGTACTTCCCATGATATCTATGCCCACTTGAAGGTTGATAATACACCAACAAACAAACATTGAACCGGTCGACCACCAATTTTTGACAAGGCTGAGAAAGAAAAACTTTGTCTCTTCATCACTCAGGATAAGAGAACACGGCGGTTAGGATGGGAGGATCTGTTAACTGAGTTAGGATATGCCTGCTCAGTTCGTACTCTTCGTAATGTATGTGCTTCAATGGGATATCATAAGCGGCATCCTAGAAAGAAATATATTACCCTAATCTTTACTGAAGCTTGAATTATTGCTAATTAAATTGAATTTTAGATTTGGTGTTATGGAGAAGAATCGAGCATTACGGGTTAAATGGTGTCAAGACCAACTTCATTGGACTTATGAAGATTGGATTCCAACTTTATGGACTGATGAGTCAACTTTTTCAACTACTGGCTTTGGGCATCACCCATGGGTTCTACGTAGACCAGAAGAGGAGTTTCATCCTGACTGTATTGATGAAACTTGGGAATCAGGAAGGGAAAATGTGATGATTTGGGGTGGGTTTTGTGGTGAGATGAAGTCTGAGCTCCAGGTTATTCCACCAGGGGTAAAAGTTGACTCTGTCTACTATGTTACACATATCCTGGATCCAGTCCTGATCCCATTCTGGCATCAAACTTGTGAGCACTATGGATGGACTCAGGTTAGATAAGATACCAGTCTTTTAACTATGGAAAATTTACTAAGAATTAATTTAGGTTGTTGAAGATGGTGCTCCTGGCCATCAAAGATTCACCAAACATTGTCGGGCAATCAACCAGGTCGAGATACTCCCATGGCCTCCTCAATCACCGGATTTAAACCTTATTGAGGCATTGTGGGGAGATATGGAAACAGAATTAGGGGAAACATTTGGGCGGATCAAGGATATTGAGGTGATTATTAGAGCTGTAAAGGCAATTTGGGATTCAATTGAGATTAGCCGTTTAGATGGCTTAATCCGTAGTATGCCAGAACGCCTTGAAGCTGTGATAGCAGCAGACAGTATGGTGACAGCATATTAGAAAAGAAAAAAAAAAATTAGAATAGGAAATGATCTGCATTCCGATTACTTTTTTCCTCATGTTAAATTTGAATTCTAATTGGTTGCACGCTGAGATCTCATGATAATGGTTGGTCGAATTAGTGGTTTTCCGATCACTTTCCTCCCCACCCTGGTACTTGTCGCATCACCGCTTATACAGTTCAGTAAGGTATGGGACTTCTCTCTCCCGCACGTTTTTTTTTTTCCCGCAACCAACGACTCCACACCCGCCCGACAAACTCCTCTCAGCGAGTTTCTATTATCATACCAGGAAAAAAAAAACATCCACTATCACCCCGATCGTCGCCAAAAAGTCACAACCACCCACAGTCCCTGCCGCGCTGCCGCTATCGCCGGGACGTTAACTATTTTAGCGTAGCACAAAAAAAAAAGAAAGATAGCCACTAATGCTAAGCGAGGAAAAAAAATGGGAAAAAAAATGAGGTTCCTCGACCAGGGTCGAACTGGCTTCCCCGACCGGTTTTAATTTCATGCTGATAGCCGGGTGGCCCTCCCGGTATCCTAAGTCTGACTGCCGGTTGGGTTACCAACAAGACCACAAAGTCATGGTGGAATTTATTAGCTTAAAAATGATATTTAACTGACACATGGCACGGAGGACGGTCAGAGAGGGGCTGGGACAACGTTGTGAATGGTGCGGTGCGACCGCAGTATTCTTGGCGGTTTCGGCCTCTCCCGAACTGGTTCGGTGCACGGTTTTGGTTTGTGGCAAATATGTAACTGTAAACCTGTTTTCCCATCGTCCTTCTCGGCCCTTCTGAGGGTTCCAAGACGAGGACGGACCACATTTTGCCGTCCCTTCTCGTCCGGGGCTCTTGGCAGTTGGCCTACCGGTCCCTACGGGGGCCCTGGACGTTTGGGAACAATGAGTATAGAAGGGAAGGGACAGCAGTTTGAGATGGTCATTTCAAATTCTCCCCAATGCTCATTTCGAATGTATGTCCTGCCAAACAGCCCAACATTTCAAAGGGTGATTTGGCTCTAAATTAGCGTTTGAGATGGCCCAAATTTGAAATTGGGGCCTGCCAAACAGTCTCTTAGTGTGCCGACGTTTTCGGAGAGGTAAAGGCCACCTTATGATCTAATCATGACTCGTTCTCCAACCACCAACAATCCAAGGAAATTCTTTGCAAGTCTACAAAATCCCATTTCCCAAACTCGCTTATTTACACATCCGGCATTCCTAGAAGCACAATCCAGCTATCCATTTCTCTCTTGTGCAACCTGGAAACCGTCAAACAGTAACTGTTGAGGTTGAGGCCCCCACTATTCTCACGTTGTGCATGCATTGGTCTACTCCTGCAGCCGAGCTGAAGTTGGACACCCACATAGCGTAGTGATTGCTGGGCGAATAGCAAACCAATGCAGGGCAACACAATTAATAATCGCATACGATAATATAAAAGAAAAACTCCCCACAATTCATTCTCGTACGTGACCTGGCAAACCATCACATACCCATATGATCTGTAATCTAGCCATTGAAATTATTATTTCCAGCGCAAAGTATCACCCTTTGAAGCTTCTAATAAAATGATTGACACCCTCGATAAATCACAGCCTGAGGAAGAGCTTCCCATGTCTCTACAAGTACGTGTCTAGCACCCTCCACCGCCGCCCTTCCACCACCCATGTGCTGGCATATTAGGTAATCGGTCAATAGAAGTAAAGAGGTACCGTATCCTTTCGCAAAAGTCGGATTCGTGCTAAGGAGGGCCTGTCCAATCGCTGTTTGACTTTTGCTTAAAGTGTGGCGATTTGGGGGTCTTCGTGCTCTCTCGTTGGCTCGGTTGCCCTTAGCCCCAATCCAACTTTTACGAAAGGATACATCGGAGGAAAAAAAATACGTTCACATTTTTGCCACCCGCTGTACATCCAGTAGCAACCGCAAACCCCAAGAAACTCAAAGTACAGTGGGGGGCAAAAATGTGAACGTATTCCCCCCCCCCCCCCGGTGTACGGTATCTGAGTACAGTACTTGGGCACAATACGATAGCCGATGTATCAGAATGGTAGATGTTCAGTGTTATGGGGATAGAAACTCGCGGGTGTCTGAATGCGCCCCAACACCGCTGGCGAGGTAAAAAACCATGAAACATAGCGATAAACACACATTGGATGGAACAAGAAAGTACTCACGAGTTGTCGCCAAGAAAACCGCTGGGTGGGCTTGAGATTTATTCTCGGCAGCCGGCGTTTTTTCTTGGCGGGGACTCGTGAGTATTATGCGCGCCAGCAAACGATAAGGGCTTACAAAAACACCAGAGAAAGGGCGCCACAGCCCAAGGGAGAATAGCAAACGCCGACAGCAGACTTTATCAGTTGCGAAATCGTGAAAAGTATCACAAGTTAGTACTCTTGGAATACCAGAACTAAAAACCTATAGGGAGACGTGATATTTGTCGGAGGAGATTGCGTTAAAATTACCCATGAATGGTTCGCTAAGCACCCCAAGAGAGGCTACCCCTCACTACTTGACCGACCTTTTCTCCCACCAATTTAACAACTCCAGAACCAACGACCCCCTACTCCATCCACCGAAGATCATTGCAAACGCTCATCGCGCTAGTAATCCTATAGCTAACCCAACCCAACCCTACCGATTATGTATTGTACTCTACTACCAGCTTCCGTACCCCATATCGCTTACTAATTGCTTCGGATCGGTGATTATGGGCAGATTTTTTGTGCTTGAGGGTATGTGCTGCGCGGGGAGAGTTTTGGTTTGGTTTGGTTGTTGTCGTCATGGAAAGTTACATTATCATTGCAGGGATAAGTTACTGGTACCAGTACCGTAGAACGCAGGTTATCGCGTGGAATATTTCGGTGGTGGTGATGCAATGGGATAAGCTTTGACGGGAGATTATCTGGATGGGTGTGAAGTGCTTTGAAGGTTGTCTTACCTTAGCCAAGAGTAGGAAGGGAAGGCCGGATGGTGGTGGATGGAATTAGTAGGGGAGTATCGGGTGTTGATCAATTTCCTCATCCAACAGACAGGAACAAAAGCGGTTGTCTTGGGCGTCAAATTGCCCTTGTGGCATCGCGTTTTAGACGGTAAGTTAGTGTTTATTCTACTTCATCACGCTTAAAATATCACATGTTTCACGAATACACTGTTGTTTTTCGTTTCACAAACGTTATTTAATTTCCCCCCCTATCGGGTAAAAAAAAGCTATCATTACAAATGTAATAAAAAAATCTATATCCGCCGCGAATTCCAAATCCGAAGCAAGTCCGACCGTTGATGACTATTGACATGAGAAATGATCCAATAAAGGATCCGAGTAGACATTAGTACCGACATATTTTTTGAAAATAGGGAAAATGAAAAATGACAAACAAATAACTTGCCCCTACGAAACCTATTCCATATGCCGATGGAGTCTGAAGTCAAGAAAAGGAAAAGATGAAGTGCAAATGATGACAGTTTTTTGAGAAAAGAAAAAAAAAATGGCTAGTTAGCCGATCCAACTGATGTCGAAAATCCCATGAAACAATAGCACGGGAAGGCCCAGGAGAAAGACAGAAAATTAAACCGTAGCAAAGAAGGGAAAAATCGACAAGAGGGGAAACGTAACAAGAAAATAACAAGACTGGTATCTGAAAGAGAAAATTGTCAAAAGAGAACAGAATCCGCAGATGCTATCAACCAAGCCAAGAAAGTGAAAACATGACAAAATAAATAGAGCCAACAAAGAAAGTAAAGGAAACCGCGAATCTGGACGAGGAAATTGATTACCACAAGGAGGAGGACTGGCCGCTCAATCCCATCTCCGGTAATCTCCTCAAGTCAATCATCGATGAACTGCGGACCACGCCAGGCCGGCTCTTCGGGAAGACCGAAGGGATTAGCCATCGGATCGTCGCTTTCATGCTCCCAGTCGTAGAGGTCAAGCTTGTCTTGAAATTTCTTGAGGTCGCTTGCAAGTTTCCCCTCGTAGCCGACGGCCTCCATGTCCTCCAAGATAGCAGCCGCACTGAGGCTGAGTACTATGCCACGGTGAATGTGCTTGAGCTGCCTAAGACGTTCGAGGAGCGTCGGAGTCGGTTGATAAATGAGGGCTTTGTCGATCTTTTTCTGGATGGTGTCGAGCAGCTTGTTGAAAAAGTCCAATTGAATCCTCAAGCCAGTGAGAGTGGATTTCTTACGAATGTTGAAGAGGGGGCTTGCATGTTTCTTAGGCTCGTGAGGACGTTCAGGGGCTGATGCCGGAGTGGGGGTTTCGGAGACCGAGGTAGGAGCCGGGGAAACAATGGCTTGGACCGCCTTTCCCTTTCCATTATCGGTGGGGAAAACATTAGCTTTTGTAACACCTGGTGTAGAGTTGTTCATAGCTTCGGTAGAAGTAGGAGCAGTCGAAGTGGAGGCATCGGTGGTGGAGGTGGTGGTGGTGGTGGTGGCGTTGTACTGGCCGATAATCTCTCTTGCGGCAGTGACGTTACGTTCGATGAGAGCCGCCAACACGTCTCGTTCTGTCGGCCTCTGTGAAGGATTGAGGAAGGGTCCCATGTTCTTGAGCGTGGCAGTGTTATTTGTTAGCGTTTTTAGTGTTTTTTTTAGTGGTGATGTACCGGTAAAAGAAAGGAGACTTACATTGAAAGTAGGGGGCGGAGAGGTGGCTCGTTCCTGGTGGTTACCAATTGCGTCGCTACCTTTAGCCACCGGGTGATGGTTGTGTGGACAGCAAGCAGGGCGAAGAATCGGAGAGCGTACAGGGTACGCAGATGGAAATCCAATAGGGCCGTCAACAAATTTGTGGTCATGTGGCCCCTCGTCGAGGTCGATTAGGTCAGGCTCAGTTGAGTTGTCTCTAGGCGCCAGCTTGGGAGTAAAATAGGAAGAGGTAGGGCGACCAGGGGAGAAAAAACTCGGAGTAACGTTTGCTCCCAGCTTTCTATCATTATTATTTTTGAGCAACTCCTCATGTTCAGCGGCGCTCTTAGGAGCAGAAGCCATCGATGGTTGCGAACTGAGTGGTCTGGGAAAATAATTAGACTTATCAGCCGTCTTCGCCGGCTGTCCTGTTAAATTCCAAAAAGTGCGAGGACTAGGGTTAGCTGAAGATAATGGGTTCCCCAAGAAGTCGGATTCCAACACGCTAGAGATAGAAGGCCTATTTTCAGGGACATTACGAGCCGTCGAAACACTTATTTCTCCCTTGCTAATATCCTTCATGGCCTGTGTCTCGTTGCGACTGGTTCTTTGCATGACATTTGGTACAACGGGCCGGTCAGTAGCCATTCGGGAGGAGGGAGAAGGAGACACCGAGATAGTTGGATTGTTGGGCTTTGCCAACGTAGAACCTATGTCAGATTCAGGATCAGCTAGAGGCGAAATTGGTCCCGTCCCATAAAAAAGTTCGCTAGCAATTGAACTTAGTGTCGAGGAGGTGGAAGAAGCCTGGGAAACACTGCGCCGGTGAGACACCTGAGTGCCCCTCATGCCAGGGTTTGGTCCTGGGCGTACCGGGGCTGGGTTGTCATTGAAAGGTACAGAGCCGGAAGGTCTCACGTGAAGTTGATCACCCGGTCCAATGGGTATATCTAGTTGTACAGTTGCTCTCACAAGAATTGCATCATCCGCTTTAAGAGTCCTAGCCTGTGACTCGCTGACTCTCACAGGATGTGGATCCCCTGGTCTTATTGATCGGACACGTAGTTCACCACGGGCGGGAAGTGTTGCAATTTTCCTGCTCTCTGGACGATCATTTACTTTCGTAGCAGCCAGCCTCAGATTGTCAGCCTCCTTGGCTGCTTTCTCGGATTTAATTCTCTCTTGCTGAGGATTAAAAGCCACAGCATTGAGAATTTCGTCACGGGATGATTCCAGTTCCTCTCTGCTGGGCGTTGTATCGAACCACCTCTGCATATCGGCTGCTCTTAGGCGCTCAGTCACTTCAGAGACATCCGGTGTGAGGCCAGGTTTGCCGGTCACAGGATCGATAAACTGAAGAGCCTCTGTGATCTGGACCACTTTGACCCTTGGATCATCAACAGGGGTGATCATAAATCTATCAGTGCCTTCTGTACCGACAGGAGGAAAAGTCTCGTTGACGCTTTCTCGAGCTTCTGAATTACCATAATCTGGTGCGGGCGGATTGACAGAAAAAGAAAACGATTGGGAAACTTGCTGGGTGCCTGAGGGAGGATTGATAGTTGCATTGGGTACTTGATCCGTACCCGAGGCTTCAGCTCGATTAGTTGGTCTATTCCGTCTGTCCAGACGAAACCTTTTTGCGAGTTTCGCCATTTCAGAAGAAAAGGCTTTGCTGTGATGGGAGAAGCCAACCTGGCTCGTCTGAAGGCTCATATTAGCTGTGAAATATGTTTGGTTAATATCAATAATCATATTGTCTACTTACTGTAAGACCAGAATACCTGTTTTGAAAAAATCGTTGATTCAATCGACAGCAACGACTTCTTAGATTGGCGAATGCGGAATGGGAAAAACAAAAAAGAGTTAAATGCTTTTCTGGTTTTCCTGTGAGTTGTCAATTCACTGGTAATCTTCCAATAGGGAGTAACCTCTGTTAAAGAGCACTTACGAGATTCTTCCGGTTGATAAAACTCACCTTGGGGGAAGAGCACGAGTCACAATTTCGACCGAAATCGTGATGAGTTGAAGGGAGACCTGTGATGTAGAGAGTCTTATGGGAGGAGGGAGGGGAAAAAGGGAGGAATGGTGGTGCATTTGAGAGGGAAAGGAGAGCTGTTGTACAGCTCGGATGGCCTGCTCTGCTAGCAAACAAGTCGGAGCCCCATTTTGGCTTGGCAATATTTCCAATTTTCCAAAATAAACACGAATTACATTTTAAGCCCTCCAAGTAAAATGTCTCTCTGCACCCGCCCACGGAGCACACATTTCGCTCTCTTCCTCCTACAGTGTTTCAGTGCATAGCGGGCACCGGACACAACCATCACTGGCTCACAAAACTCTTTGAGCTATGTTTTAAAACCACACAAACCACCGAAGACGACCCACTAAGTGGCGAGTGCTCGCTATGTCGGGTGCTTACTACGTTGGAAAATACTGTACATGTTCTACTTTTATCTGGATGTCCTTTCCAGCGGAATCACCTCTGGTGGGACCATGACATGATGAACGGACTGAAAAAAACAAAGGTTAAAAAGGTTAAAAAGGTTTTTACACACAATATTGGGTACGGGTGGGCATGAGAGACTGGCTAACAGGTGGCAAAAAAAAAGCAATTACTGTTAAGGAAATCTACTGGAAATCAAAAAGCAATTTGTTGGACTTGCTTGGGTCGAGAGTGTATTCTTTTCGATGACTGACGGTTTCTAGAATCCTCCGCAAGCCTGTGGTCAGCTAGTGATCAACTAAACGGTGGTACTAGGGGGATAGAATGGGATAGAGTGTTCCTACAAATATATTCTGTTACAAGTGGTTGTTTAGCAAAAGCAAAGGGGGAAGTGATCTCAAGCTAAAATTCCGAGAGTTCTTCACTTTATTAGAATTGTCGTTCCAAAATTGCCGATCGAGTGATATACTAGGACATGAGGTAATGCATGGGAAACCCTACATAGCAACAGTTAATCATCACTCGCACCGACAAAGAAAACAATTGCAAATAAATAAATAAAGATCAGGATAATTTAGAAAGTTTCTATAAGATTTATATTTAACGGCACATAGTTTATCCATCACCTCCCCCCTCAGCTCTCATAGTACTCATCGAAATTAACCCCACCCATAGTCAGCCTCACAATCGCATCCGACAGCGCCTCCTCAATATAAAACGGCAAATGGGCCTTGACCATATCCTCCCTCAGTATCATAAAATACTTAGCCAACATACAAATGACATGAATCTCCCTCTTCTCGCGCGCATTTGGTGTGAGCGCCTGGCGCGTAAACCTAGTGACCAAACGATCATGCAGGAGGTTATACAACCCCTCATCAGTAGTGCAATTAGTCCAACTCTCATCCGAAAACGGCTCGAATTTTGCCTCGAGGCCTTCCATCCAGTCTGCAATTGGCCCTTTGAATCGGTCCCAAGTGAAGTCGCAGGGCTCTCCCGGGGGTCCCAGAAGTGGGAGTGAGTTGGCGCGGGAGTCGGAAGCCGTTTCGTATGAGCCTGTCTCTTCGGATTTTGATGCGTCGGATCCGATGCTTGGTTCGTGGGGGCCGCGTTCCCGAGGAGGGGTATCGCGGCGATTACGAGCAGGAGGAGTTGTATGTGTGCGGCGGTTGCTGTGGTTGTTGTTGTCTTCCAGCTCATCGTAAATTGGGGGTTGGGAACGGGCCCAGTCGAGGTCCTCCTGCGTGAAGCCGGGGGGAGTGGGTGATGGCCTTGATGACATGGAGTCTGGAGAATGGAGCTGTCAGTGTTGGGAACAAAGATGCAGAAATTGACCGACCTATCGTGGGGAACAGGTGGAAAAGGAAAACGATAGAAAAAAATAGGATGATAAATAGCACTTATACTCGTTGAAAGATGCTTGTCAAAATTGGGCTACTTGCACTTGATGATACTATTGTAATGAGAAGGTAAAGAGGAGGGTGAATGTTCCTAGTCTTTTATGCATGAAGGGGAACCCCTCAATGGCGATCAGAAACTTTTAATATTAGGTATCGGGGCTTAGGCAACCTGTTAGGGCTTATACAGACGATGATGGATGATGAGGATGTCAATTTTCTCTGTTGTTGGGCCCAAAGGTTTTCCAAACTCAATACAATCGCTTTTTAGGGGGATGTGTAATAAATCTAGCATTACCGACAAGCCCCAATCTCCGCAACGACTCTCCCTTAAAAGTGTGCAGCACAAGAAATAGATGCCACATGACTACACAATCCAATCAGGCCAAAGTATTAGAAGTAAATAAACTTTAACTATCAAACGGGCTTTCAAAACTGCTGACTGTCCAAACTTTCATTCTGAAAACCGGAAATGAGCCAATCGTCACCATGGAGAGCGACCATATCAAGTGTGTTTAATACCTTTGGTAGATAAATTCTAGTATAGATATTGCAACAACAACTTGCCTGTGTTTTAGGTATGATAAAAGCAACGGTTGTCCCATCAAGGGCATGACAGGAGCTTGCCAAGATACTAGGCAGTTTAAGCTTCAAGTCGATCATTTCTGGACCGGATAGGTAGTAACCACAGTAGCCAACATATGTGCCGTCAAGGCGCTCTAGGTGACAAAATCATGCTCTCTATTGTCCACTGGCAATGATTATTTAGTTTTAACAAAATTTTTTTGTTGCCCGAAAACAGATGAACTGTTTTAGTAGATCCCCTCCGAGAAAAAATTAGACTATCACTAATTTTGACTAGTGCAGTTGATCTACACTGCCGTAGAAACTGGAATGATTGGACGGTGCGCTATGTCGTTGGGTTTTCCTCTCTCGGTAAGGTCAAGAAACCTTTTTTTATCCTTATTCTGTCTCGGAAGGGGGAAAGGGGCTGTGTTTTTCGCCCCCATTCCAGAGAAGGGAATTTTTGACTACATAGCACACGGTCCAATTATTCAAGTTCTTACGGTTTTGTTTGCTCTCCTTCCGGAGGGAGGCGATTCGTTAGGCTGAGGAATGGCACGAAGCTCGGTCACTTTCCTGAGGTCACAAAAGTACTAAAGCTAACCGGAGTCAGACACAGAAACTAAAATTCCCACTCCCTGGGTATACTTCTCTGTCTCAAACTATCTCTGTGAAGCGTAAAGGTAAAAAGAAAAGAAAAAGAATCAAGCTCCCAAATTCTCTGTGGTGGTCGTTCTGTTGTGGCTGTCGATGTCTCTCTGTCCTCGTTTGTTGCTTGTCTGGTGCTCGTTGTTGCGTGATTGTCCTCTGGTTGTTGGATGTCGGATGCAGGATGGATGGTTGACAACTACTACAGAAAATTCCCTAGTGACCTAAGAGGCTACAAGCGCGTCACACCTCACAACCATAGAAACAGACTAGCTAAGAAACAAAAATCACAGAGGCTAAGGCCTGGCTACAACACAGGGTATTGTGGGAGGTCTCTCGTGTAAGGTGTTGAGGGGGCGGTCCTCCTTGATTATTGCTATGGAATATAGACAGCTATAAATACAAGCCTGGGACCTACTGTCCACATCATAAATCAAGCCAACGCAATGTGTCGTAATATACTCGTAGGCCAACTATGAGTGTGACAGTATACCACCCAACTCTGGTGCAACACAAATTACCCTCTACAGTATTGCCGAATAGTTCCAACATTTTGCCGGTAACTAGGCGAAGAAAAAGATTTTTGCGAAAGAAATAGAGTCCCTTCGACCAGAGTCGAGCTGGTGACCAACCGGTGATCTGAACATTGCAGCCGTGTGTTATACCAACTACACCACAAAACCCATTATTCACTATCCCAGGTAATCAAACACCCTATCCAAACCTGAACGCGAATGTCTTTTTCCAGTGTCGCCACGGTATACCGGAGGGTTGTGGGTAGGTCTGCTCTGGTTGGCCCCATAGGAGTGCTCACAGATTGATCTCGCTCTACTCGAGCATCACTCGTGACGCTGATCTGATAAGATGGGATAACTAGTTGGCTTTGTCCTTCGCAGAAACCTTTTTCTAGAATCCTTCGAGCCTCACCCTACTACAAGCGGGACAGTCAACCTTACTACAGACGTCAATCACTCCCCAAATACCTTCAACCCTTTCCCACCAATCAATTAAACGAAAAAAAAAAAAGGGACTACCGGTATAACAGTTGGGAATTCCCAAACGCCCCGCCGAGCCCCTGGTTTCACCGCACAGCAGCCTCAAAAACTGCTCCCGCGAAACCGCCGACGAAGGCGCCAATCACCCCAAATACCAACCTGAAATGGGCCAATTTGAAGATAATTACGAAGACGAATACAAGGAAGTCGAAGAAGTTCTTGAGGCGGGCGATGAAGACGGCGAAGAGGGTGGTGCAAAAATTGGTGGAAAGAGTGGAGGAAGGAGGGATAGCATGGAAATAGACCAACAGGTGTACATGCCCTCGTGGAGGGTTCTAGGTACAGCTGATATACTAGAACCGGACCCGACGGCGTATCATATGCTGCATAGCATGATATCAACTAGCCGTGCCTGAGCTTTGATGTGCTGTAGGATGGACAGGGAGATGAGCGACGGGGATACCCACAGAGGGTGTATTTGGTTGCTCGGACGCAGCCTGCTAGAGGATGCAGCAGTCCCTGTCCTCCCCCCCGGTCGCCTCTCCAATCCATAGCTAACAATTAAATAGGAAATGAAGACGACGACGAATACGACGACCCCTCCGACTCAGAGGAGGACCCGATCCTCGAATCTCGCTCCCTCCAATCCCACTACGACAAACCGCATCCGTGCCTCTCCGCATGCCCACCATGCCGCCTCAATGGCTGAAACCGGCGATGTGTACATCTGGAAGCTATCGCTGCACTATAGGGCTTTCGAGAGCCCGGGCACCGCCATTCCCGCGAGTGCAAACAAACCCATGGCAACGCTCAGGATGTACAGACATGTAGAAGGCTACTCTTTTGATTAGTCTTCCAATCCCTAAAATGTCATGGGGCGGATAGCTACTGGGGATAACTCTAGCAAGGTATTCATCTTTACGAGAAAAGAAGACGGTACTTGGGCTACGGATGGTAGCTTGCTGAAGGGGCATACGGGCAGTATCGAAGAACTCCAGTGATCTCCGAATGAGCGCCACGTCTTTGCCTCCGCATCTTCGGACGGAACAGTCAAGGTCTACGACGCCCGCGCACAGACCATGAATCACCAATTGTCAGTCGACGTCTCATCTTCAGACGTCAACGTCGCATCCTGGTGTCGGGCAGTACCCCATCTCCTTGCCACCGGCGCTGACAACGGAATCTGGGGCGTCTGGGATCTCAGAACTTTCCCTAACACAAGGGTGAACATGTATCTGCTACTGCGAGCTTTGCTTTCCACCAGCAAGTAATCACTAGTGTTGAGTTTCACCCTACTGAGGATAGTATTGTTTCTGTTGCGTCTGCAGACTCGACGATTACACTTTGGGACTTGAGTGTTGAGTTGGACGACGATGAGAGTAAGGATACTGGTGGCGTGGAGGATATTCCGCCCCAATTGTTGTTTGTCCACTATCACAAGGATGTTAAGGAGGTGCATTGGCAGAAGCAAGCGTCTGGGGTGGTTATTGGGACTGGGGGTGACATTAATTTTCTACATATACACCGAAAGGCTCCATCACTGCAGAACACAGTTCACAAGACAAACAAGTAGTTTTCTGCCATAGCCATTCCCCCCAGAGATCGAGCAATAGTATATCAAACACAAGCCAGAAACCTTTTTGCGATTTATAAAAAATAATACCGCGCGGGCTATGCCTACTCCACAAGACCCACCTCCCCCCCCCCCGGACGACAAGCTTAGACGCTGATAGTCTTGAAAACACTGGCCGAGAAGGGATAACTAATCAGCTAACGCACAATCACACCAGGCAAGGATATATATGGAAGGACAAAGTAGCTAAACCCTTCACCAATTCTATCATAGCGGATTTGAACCAGCCACTCTTACCCCTGGGCTTCTAGGAGAGGCTGTGCAAATTGTCTTTTATTGTACTGATTCCATGCTACTCTCGGGTGATGTGATAATAGCGGTAGGAATGGATTTCTCGGGGGAGCATCACGGATCATCACTCATTTAGTGTTCCGGTGCGATGCGAAGCCTTTTGGGCCTCGTAATCTAGGTTGCTCTATTGGTGACGAAAATGAGATGCGTGGCAGGAGGAGAATGTGTGAGGGGATTTGGGTACTTAAGCCCGGTTGTGTACCTTGTTTCCCATAAACCTCCATCCCCTGAATCCACTGCTTGCCGCACCATGAGACCAAAAATTCTAGGTTTGTCGCAGCCCTTTTGAGAATTTTGCATGACAACGCTCAATAACTTGGTTCTAATATTCCGTTTAGCCATCTTCAGAGAAAATGGGAATGCCGTCATCACCCTGATTGGGACCTCCACACTTGGGGGCCTCCAAATCCTGCACGAACGAAACGAGCAAAAAAAAAGGACCGGGCCCTGAAAGAGAAAGTTTTAAAAGAGAAGGTATCATAGAAGCTAACAGGCTTCCTGGAGAACGCACACGGGTCGAGGTCTTGCGAGAAGAACGGCTACGGGAGGATCGAACCGTAGAGAATGTGAAACTAGCTCTACGTGCAGAGGTCCGCAGCCCGCCCAAAGAACCACCGCCGCCCACGCAACGTGACTAGTCCCGCCATGGGAGGGGATGCGGAATGGCCGGCCGCCGGGGGCAGGGGGGAGGTGTTGCATCTGGTTATTGAGGGGTTGGAGTTTTCACTTTTTTATGTATTCTTTCCGGGATGGTTGCATTAGGGACAGTGGGGGCTCACGGTGAAGGTCTGTGGTGGGGAGGTTTTGCTACGACTGCCGTAACTTAAAATCAATTCTCCAATATGACGCTTATGGAGGGGTTGTGTTAACAACTTTGTTCACCAAATGTCGGGACCGTGACACCAGGACTTGTATCGTGCTTATTAAAAATTCAGTATCCTGACACAGCTGCTAAATATGTAATTCGCCACAACATAAGAACAGTTCATATTACCGCCATCGTATGATAACAAACTGTCCATGAAGCTGTTAGAGGTTTTGGACGGTCTATATCCCATGGAGTTTAGCATGACCCAGGAAACTTCAACAATTAGTCATCGTCCACCACCTTCCTTTATCCTATGCTACTAAAATACCGGTATTCCTCTGACTGTGGCACACTACTTTATCTCTTTACTCGAAACGTGCATTCTCATTGTAAATCCACCTAGCCGGGGTTCCCCATATCTTGCTCCTCTCGGCAAATAGTTCACGATCCTACAGAGTTGGAGATATGCCCGCTACCCCAATGATTCTCCCTTTGATTGCGCAATGAGCTCAAAGTTGCTATTATTTGAGGCGGTAGATGAGGTTCGAAAATTTATTTCGGAGCAAATGGGGGATTCACAAATTTGGACTTCTAGATTCCTACTCAGTTTGTTCCTTGAACTAGTCCCTGGGGTAGGTAAAGGCAAGGCTGGGATCGCGGGGGATCGTGCATGTCCTCCCCCACTACCCCTCACTGCCCCCCCTCTGTCTTGCATTGTCTCCGGCAGCCTCTTACAGTCGCCTGCAGTCTTACACTTACAGTTACAAGCGACTCTCTCGCCCTGTAGGGCTCGCCATCTGAGCAAATGACGGCCGTCCTGAGATATCACTGCCCTGGATGGACAGCTCAGTGCTGTCCCGTCCTACCCGGGGCTCTTGGTTGTCCCCCGCGGGCCCCGTGGTGCCGCCGGACTGTAGGGAACACTTGGGACGTCCCGCGCTTAGCGCAAGACCAACTGGCGTCCGCAGCCGAAGCCAGCCGCCGCTACGCACGAGAACTCACCGCCCCCGATACCGTCAAGTCGGTAGCCCTGTCGAAACGCGGGACCGTTACCCCCAGGGGGGTGGGTCAGACCTCACAAACAAAGTTCGTATCGACATGAGCAAAATGAAAGTGGAGGAACAGTCACGTAGCCCGACAGGTGGTGGGGATGGAGCCGGGGATGATGCTGGCTGGGACGACCGGGATGGGTGCAGGATTCCTTAAGCTTTGTCCCGTTGAAGAGGCTGGTTGTCGAAGCGCCTAGACTAAAGGTCTGTTGGATCAATGTTTCTTTTTGCTTTATGCTCTGCAGGAGAGTTTGCGGGAATCATTTGGAATGTTACCTTTCAAACCAGGTGGTTGAGCTTTCTACAGGAGCTGCTGCAGCTGCCCCCACTTGTTTAAATGCTTGTTGTGCACTTGAGGAAATTTCGAAAAGGAAACCTGACGGTTACGAAGCAACCGGAATACGCTTTTCTTTACTCTTCTGCGTCTGCTGTTACTGCGGAACTGAATGAGTGGTTCTCATATTTGCTCGCAAACGACCTCTTGCTCCTGCTACTTTCTAAACAAACCTTTGAAGAAACTTATGCTATTCTCTCACTCCCGCTGCACCAGACAGTTGAATCACCAGCCAGAAAGTGGCCTCCGAGATGGATTGCTAGCAAAGATATCAAGTGCAGGTGCTTTATATCTTGATGTGTGGACCTCCTGGAGCCCACAAACCAGAGGGAATGAGTAAAGGGTCTTGAGGGGTTGGCCTACGTTATTCAGGGTGTATTTGGGGAGGTTGTTTCCGAAGAGTACTATCTAGACAGGATTAGGAAAACGTTGCGTTAGTAAGGTGAGCAGGGCTTGTAGAGGCGTTATTTAATTGCGTCCGAGGTTCGGTTGGAAGAGAGTTAGAATATGCTGCTACGGGTAGTAATTCGCGAGATGAGCTGAAAAAAGGAGACAGGGGATGGAGCAGGAAGGAACTATGGTACGCTTTAACAATATTATACTTTGTGGTAGAGGTCACTCGCCGCCATGGCCAGGATCCAGAGGGCAGTAGACCGCTAGTATGAAAGCACCAGATCCGGTAAAGACTATTGTTACTTTTATTTTTTTCGTAATGTTCACTCTTTTCACTCGGTTGTAAGTAGGCTTACGTGCCCGAGTAGGAAGAGATGAGCGAATGAGTATAAAGAAAGGCAGAAAGTGAAGAGAAAGGAAAAAAGACTAAGAGCAATGAACAAGAGCTCCATCCCCATACATCCGACCCAGAAAAGGAAAGGAAGGGATGCAGCAGATGGGAAGATACTGAACCCGATGAAATGCGAACTATGAAAATCCTAAAAATACTATTAAAATATAAAACAGGGAATCGAAAGAGGAAAAGGGGTTTTTTTTTATATAGCGAGGGAGTTTTTTTTCTTTTGTTTGCCCACCACTCCACCACATGAGAATCCTTCTCTTTTCCTTTGTCGATCTACCAAAGTATTATTATCATCATCTCCCTTGTGGACTGCTTTTCGTCATAACATTACCTTATGCACTATCCTTATATCTTTGACACTTGAGGAGCGACCAGTACGCGGCGCGGGTTGCGTTCGTAGACTCCGCAATTAAATAGTTCACGTTTGGGTCCGACCATTCGAATGCTTTGATGAACTCTGCAAATTTGTCGTAGAATTCGTCGGTGCCAGTTTTATCGTTATCGACTCGCACCCCAGCGTGAAGATTTAGGATGTCGAGTGTTTCCTTGTGTGCTGGAGAAGTTAGCCTTAATACTTAAGTTGAGATATGAGATAGCGAGGGTTACTCACTAATCTTCTTTACATCCGAAGGGTGCATTCCGTAAAGTTCCTTGAACACATAGGTATCGTGTCTTCCTTCTACGCCCTCGTACAGCAAGGCGTCCACAACAGCGTCTCCTCCATGTGCCGTTATATTGCCCTCTCGAATGATATCAATATCCGACTGCGTCACACCGTCTAGTTTGTCCCGCTTAAAGGTGCTGATAAACCTATTCCGCACCCGTCTATACTCCTGTCCAGCAAGCCTCAATGTAGACACATGGTCTCTCAGCTCATTGACCTCGCCCTTAAGGTCCTTGACCTCGCCTTCAAGCGAATTGACCTTGCCCTTAAGCGAAGCGATCTCTACATTAACACCGGCGAGACCAAGACCGCGGGGATTACCGACGTAAAATTCTCCCATCACCATCTTAACCTCGAGTTCCTCCTCTTCTAGTCCCTGTCCGAACGCATCTTTGGCGTCCCTCTTCGTGTCTTCCTCGCTGCTGACCTTCGATTGGGTAACCAGTATAGCATCACACTTTGGATCTTCTTGATCCTCCGGCGAACTCTCCTCGCGGTTCTTATGGTCCTCTAGACGCTGGACCAGCTCTGGAATTTTCCCCCTATGGTCAAGTCTGGCGGCCTTGCATTGCATCTGAAGGTCCTTCAACTTGGGGGGCATGATTGTTGTTCGGTTGTTGGTTGCTAAATCAGAAGGTTGAAAAAGCTTTGTCACTTCTCCCAGATGAGGTAAACCTGCTCCTTATACTAAACCTTGCCTGCGCCAAGCATAATCTTGCGCTAAGCTTCCCTTACAGCGTTCAGGACAATCCTTGCTTCCAGAAGGGGAGAAGGCGATATTTTTCCACCCGCAATGTGGTGTATGAACAACTACTAGCACGGCCCATAGATATATCCGTCACATGAAATCAGATAAGCAAAAACAGCATGCTGCAACCGCCAGAGCCGGTTTGGAAATATGGCCAGATGCGTTTTACTCTACCAATCTGAGGGGCATCACCAATACATCCTCCGTTGCAACGTGGTGCTTTTACTTCTCAGATTTCACGTGACGGATATATCTATCGGCCGCACTTGTACCTGAAAATTTGCGCTTGAATTTAAACTTTTTCCATTTCGGGCTATCTACCGTAAAAATCCTTGCGATTCACTCTCCCCTTGAGGTCGCTAATCGACTATCTACTGTAAAAATCCTTGCGATTTGCTCTCTCCATGAGGTCGCTAATCTCATGGCTTTGACTTGAGAAGGATTAGTGCTTTCCTGACACGGTATAGCCTGAGCCCTTTGGCCGTGTCTGAACTCATTAACTGGTTTTCGCAATTCCGTCAACTTGCCAAACTAAACCTATCGTGATAACACAATTTACAGGGATATTATTGACTTGACGGAGACAGCGAATCGCAAGGATTTTTACGATAGTCTATCTACGACTCATCAGTCCTAATCCTATGCCAACCCTCAACACATCCCCCTCCGCTCCCAACTACCCCTTCTAAATACCCCACCCTAAACTACCTCGATCCACCCCCATCATCCACCCGTGCTAGCCCGGCACTGTACTGCTCGTACAAACACCACCCACGAGAGGATCCAGATTATCGCTGAATATGCCCAAATGTTCATAATTCCGGTCCGGTAAAATATCGTATTGCTCGAGATTTTGGTGTAAACAATGGATTGTGATTGACTGGTACTTATTGGTATAAATTGGCCTATGAGAAACGCTCCCTGAGGTGGAATTCTACCGTCTAACTGGACCGGAATTAACAAATGCTAGGATAGACTAGGCAAATTTCAGCAGTTTCTATGGTATTTGAGTTTTGATGGTATCAGATAGCTGTGGGTTAGGGTTATCGGCTCTCCGGATAGCAAATGAACCAGCAAGTATTTTTGTCGGAACAAATTCCACATGATTCCAAAGGATTTGGGGATTTTTCTTTTATATCAATGTGATCGAGAAGAGATTTGTAAATGTAAAGTTGCTCATTTTTGGTGTAAAATGCTAAACTACTCATGACTTTTTGCGCAAGGATCGTACGTCCTTTTCTTCCCCCCACTCATTTCTTTCCATCCGAAGCTATGAGGATGTTTCCAAGCAACTCACTAACTAACTAGCTAACTCACCATCTGGTTAATGGTAGTGCAGCAATTTCTGCCCAGTCTTCTGTCTCTCAAACGCACCCTAAGATTTGCTTGAGCCATAGCTCGCTTTCCCGATTGGCGTGGCTGCCAGCGATCCTCACTTTCGAAAACTCTCGTTTGATATTCCAATTACCAAACTTGCCCCAACTATTTCTGATCAGGGGGCAAGATCTTCTTCAAAGAACGCATCGAAATAGCAGTGACCCCTGAAGCGGTAGCCTTAACGCATATTACGATCTTCAGTAATCTAAATTGCCGCTTCATAATCGCCATAATCCCCGAGCGTTGCCTGTCTCCATGCCTCTCCTTGCAGTTTCGTGGTTTCAATGATGATATCATCCATTTTCCGTTGCTCGTCGTCTCCAGGTTTGTCAGGTTGTTCCTTGTAGAAGCCGATGTTGGTCACATTGCTTCCCTTCGCAGTGACAACTTTCACATCTCTCTTGTCAGTGAGGGCCTCATGGATTGCAATCATAGCGGCCTTTGTGGAATCCCCAACGGGGCCTGTGCTGTTCCTCAAGCCAAGAAGTTCTGTGATGACTACTCAGATAGTTAGTAGGCTTCGAGGCCAATGTATGCAGATCATCCTACCAGTATTAGGTATCACAATTGACCAATTGAATGTCGACACCATTAGTTTAAAGATCTCAGGTTGGCTGAGTAGTATATTGGTATCAACGACCAAAACCTAGACAAACTATGAGCGTTGTTCAATAACTATTGGGTTTGTAAAACATATCGTAAAGTTCTCTTTGAGAGATTTTGGCCCCTTTGCAACTACTTGTTTAGGCTCCTCTACTGAATGAGTAGCCTCACCACCGGCCTTTAATCGCGACTTGAGCTGACAGTGCTGTGGTTTGAGACGTCCGACTTCCTCCGACTGGCCCGCAAGCTCATAACCATCATCCTCTGACTCGTTCCCATCACTGGCCATGTCTATATCAGAGTCCTCCGAAGTTGGTGTCATTCTTGACCGGCCCAATTCCTGCTGGCGAGTAATCACCGCTTCTAGCTTTTGGTTCTCTTCAATTCTCGCTACTAAAGCTGAGTGAACTCGAAATTTCTTATCGGTGTAGACCAAACATTCACCATTCTTGGGGACCATCAGGTTAGTAAACTATAAAAAAGAAAGCAACGAGAAGACATCTTACAGTAGCAACTTGAGTGGCAAGCCACAAGATACGCTCAATACGGACATTCTCCAAAGACGGCACCTCTACTGGATGCTCTTCTTCATCCACCAGCGCATCTTCCAACCAATGGTTATGAAAGTACTTCCGTGCCCATTCGGGACCTCATAAAGTCTAATCTCCATCGCAGGGAAGCCCCCCTGGGTTTGGAAGCACAAATGGCAGTTGCGCCAAGGGAGATTCTGAGATCTAATGCTTGTCGGACTCTTGCGGGATGATTGATAGGGTGAATCACAGTCATTTCTTCCCTCGCTGCCGGACACCCGACCAATATCTCAGATTTATCCCAACACCGAGCACAAAACTTGCCCGCTGGTGCGGGTTTATCCACCTCAAGTATCCATCCGATTGATAGGAATCGGGTCCAATGCAACGCAACAATTAAACAGACCCACGCAATTTTCGGATTCCTTTTGCTTTTTTTTCTAATGGGAGAAAAAGAAAAATAGAAAAAAAGAAACAGGTCACTTGAGAAAGTGCCGCTATATACATCTGGAGTATATATATAGTGCCTGTTTTTTTCCATGTTTTCCTGGATGCAGACATCTGGTTTCGGTTTCTTCGATAAAGTCGATCTTTCTTTTTATCCCTCTCGCTTAATCGCAGTATTGGTTTTTTTGCGGGTATAATAATCCCGGATCTAGAATTCGTGATTCTGAATCGGTTTTTGTTTCTGATTTCTGAATTCGCTTTTGTTCACGCATGTCTATTTTTGTCATTTGTCTTTATTTCGTTATGTCTTTTTGTTTTGTTGGTTCCGTTTTGTTCTCAAGTATGATACCTAATCACATACATTTTTCTGCAAGATAAAATTCGTAATAGTGAAATGATTACGACAAAGGATATTTACCTCATTGTTTCTGATTTATTGAAGATTGGTTGAGCATCCATGGGTGACCGAAGTTTGTTTATAAAAGGTCTACAGGTGATGTTTTCTTTTTCTGCCTCTCTTTCTACAAGTATCATATATTGGTGGAGGATTTTGTGGTTGGTTCCAGACTAGAGGGACACTAGGATTGGAGGACATTGGACAGGGTTGCTTTGGACTTTAATGTTGTAACCTAGTGGCACTATGAAGTGGTTGAGCCCTAGTCTTGTAATGTACCAAAGTCATTTCAGAGGATTTAACACAAAGAAGAAGAAAAAGTGACATCCAATATAGGAAATTACCATAATGATGCAAAACGCCCTGAACCTGCCTGTAAGCGAAAGCGAATATGGGTAACGGGTATGTAATCGACAGCCAATTATCCGAACAGTTTTGAGTGATCCGGGATAAAAAGTAATTTTGGGACAGGCCGGTGGGGTATGCGGCTCGGCCCCCACGAAGATTCGTTCAGTTGGGTTTAGTGGGGGTGAAAGCGATATTTTCCAACTCCCACGTGGTGTACAACCAACTACACCACGAAACCAACTTAATACTGTTAGTATGAATTTTTTAATATCATGCCTCAACCATAACAATAACAAACATCTCTTTCTCTCACTTCCTCCCCGCTACACCCCAAAACCATCAAAATAGAAAAAAAAACACCAAAATGTGAGATGTCTTCCGCTTCATCCTCGCCCCCGAGCAATCCCGGAGGTATTTCCTACCCACCTAACTGCCACCATGAAGGCTAGCCAGAGTGCAAACTAACTAACCTAAACAGAGCCCGCTTGCCATCCCTCTACTCCGACGTCCGCCCCCTCCCAGCAAACAGCCTCTCCGGCATTCCCGCGAGCGTCACAGCACAGGAGTCCGCGTTTAGCCAGGCTGCTGCGAATGGAGTCCTCTGTGGGGACGCGTTGGTTCCTGGCATTGGATAGGGGTTGGTTAGTTCCTTTGTGACGAGGGAGGGGGTGAGGCCATTGGCATTGGGGACTGTTGTTCGACGTTTTTACTATATTCACGGTGTAGCGTGATGGGCTAACGAAAGTTTAGAATGAAGTAGTGGCCATGAGGCGGTTACCTTGCTGGAGACCTTCTTGGGTATGCGAGAGAGTGTGTATTACCGTCTTGGGGTGGATCCTTGTAAGGTGCTTGGGTGGGGGTTGGAAGTTGCGGGGCTGAAGAGTCGGGTGGTGGGGGATGGGAAGATTCGGCAGCGGAAGGTGGTGGTGGTTAAGAATATTGAAGTATCTTCCGTTCTATCCACTGGCAGGGAGGTCGCGCTCCTAATACTGGTTTCACAGAGGAGACGGCACAAACAATCCTCAACGAAATCTCCAAGAAACTAAGCAATCTAGACCTAATATTCTCCACGGAAATGCTCCAGCAACAGTCCCCCATTCACAGGAAACAGCTCTCAGAGACACACCTCCAAGTGCTACGAGCCTTCCTTTCCCGTGATATCCGAGAAGCTTCCATCGCCACCAACGTAACACCTCTCCCCCCTTTCACCTCTAAAAACCCGAACTTACTACCCTTCCACCCCAGACAATAACGTTCAAACACCCCATGGGAGAACTGATGCCCATATCCCCACACGATACTACAATCGCTAACCTAAAAACGTTAATCACCTCCCTGCAGACCGCCATCACCACCTTCTTCATGAAGATCTCAACCTCCGACGCCAAAGCTCCCACCACCATACAGTCCTCTACCAAGCATGTCGCCTTCTCTGCCCTCAAATCCAACAAAATCCTGGAAACCTCACTCGAATCACGGGCGAAATCACTTGCACAGCTGGAGGAAGTCCTTGTGAAGATTGAGCAGGCGGGTGATAACATTGAGCTTGTTCGCATGCGTGAAGAGAGCAGCAAGGTTCTTGCAAGGCTCAACAAGCAAGTTGGAGGAATTGAGGATGTGGGTAAGGTGGCTGATGCGCTTCAGGAGCACATGGAGGAGGCGGGTGAGGTTATTAGGATCTTTGGTGATGAGACAGGCGCCACAGCGCATGTTGACGATAGAGAGGTGGAGGGGGAGTTTGAAGCTTTGCTACAGGAGGAGATCAAGCTTAGAATACGAGAGGTTGAAGCTCCTCTCCTGGGATATCCATTCTTACCCCCATTTTCACATCAGCCGAGAGTAGGATGGAATGAGTACAATAAAAGAAAACCAATTTGCACCGCCTCCCCCTAGAAGACTGGGGGTAAGAGTGGCTGGTTCAAATCCGCTATGATAACATTGTTGACACTAACCTCCGACATATACACTGAAGGCCCCATCACAGGACAACACAATTTACAAGACAAACGACAAGCTTTCTGCCATAGTCGGTTATTCTAGAGATTGACCAATAGTATATTAAAAACCAGCCAGAAACCTTTTTGCGACTTATAAAGAATAAGATACCGCGGGCTATGCCGACTCCACAAGAACCCCCCGTACCCCGTGACGACAAGCGTAGACGTTGATAGCCTCGAAAACACTTGCCGAGGAGGGATAACTAGTCAGCTAACGTACAATCACATCAAGAAAGGATATATAGGGATGGACAAAGTACCTAAACCCTTCACCCCCGGTCACAATAACTACCCCAGGCGCTTGCTTCTGCCAGTGCACCTCCTTAACATCCCTGTAATAGTGCAAGAACGACAATTGGGGCGGGGTGTCCTTGCTCTTGTCGTCGTTCAACTCAACACTTAAGCCCCAAAGCCTAATCGTCGAGTCTACAGATGCAACAGAAACAATACTATCCTCAGTAGGTTGAAACTGAACACTAGGGATAGGTTGCTGGTTGAAGGTAAAACTCGTAGTAGTAGATACATGTTCACCCTTGGGTGTGTTGGGGAAGGTTCTGAGATCCCAGACGCCCCAGACTCCATTGTCGGCGCCGTTGGCAAGGAGATGGGATATTGCCGGACATCAGGATGTGACGTTGACGTCTGAAGATGAGACGTCAGCTAACAATTGGTTCCTTGGCCTATGCGCGGGCGTCATAGATCATTACTGTTCAGTCCGAAGATGCAGAGACAAACACGTGGTGCGCATTGGGAGACCAGAGGAGTTCTTCGATACTGCCAATATGCCTCCTTAGCGGGCTACCATCTGTTGCCCAAGTACCGCCTTCTTTACTCCTCGAGATCAATATCTTGCCCGAGTTATCCGCAATAGCTATCCGCCCCATGACATCTCGGGAATCGGAAGACCAATCAATAGCGTACCCTTTTACTAGTATCTCCGCTCGAGAACTCGAGGGTGTGTGAGAATTTGATATTAGACTTATAATGATTCCCAATTAAGAACAATGGAGATAGAAGAGTAGGATAATTAAATGGGTGAAAAATTGGATGATAGAATAGAAATTTAAGTACTTGTTAATAAAAGAAAAAGTAAACTCAAGTTGATTGCATAAAAACTATGGTAAGAAATAGCATGCCTCCAATTCGCCAATATACTTAAACAAAAGGTTTCCAAACTATCCTGTCAAAATTACTTGATCCTAGTAGGCCTAAAAGAGAACATAGTATTAGTAGAACCATTACTGATAGAGAACAGAGGCAAACCTTGCAGAGAAGCTTACTAGTCCTGGTTGGCAAATATTAGAGTAAAATTTCTGGATAGACAACATTTTCGGTAATAAGGGGGTATTCAGGTGAGGGTAGTATAGTAAGACCATGGAGTGAAGTCATTCTAAAAAGGGCAACATATAATTAGCCTTGTGTAAAGGTATCACTATCTAGATTTATATCAATATGTTAAAGCAATTGACCTTATGAATTATTGACTGTCATTGCAAAGCATAAATTGACCAGAAATTGTTTCCTTTTAAGAATAAAAGGTAGGTAGTCATCATTCAATGATAGAGTGATGTGTGGTAAAAGATGAATTTACTGATCAAACTGTTCACTAAGGATTGTAGCTTGAAGTCAGTTTCAGGAAATTCTAGTCAGACACATTTGAGCGCCATTGCATAATCCTTGCTTTGAGCTTGGATTCCAAATAAGGATAATAGGTGCACCTATTTTTAGTTTTAAGTAAGAGGGAGGTATTGAAGGTAAGTATATACTATGTAGATATTCAGCTGCATATGATTTATGACCTGCAACTAAATCATTAAGCCTCACTTTATTAACTGCTTCAAACCTGTATTCAATGCCTAGTATACACTCAATAAGGATCTCATTAAAGGTGTCTACAGTCTCATTTTTATATGCTAGTATCATGTGACCTGCAAAGGTTGTATGTACTAAAGGAGCATCTGCAAGCAGTGCTGATGGGTATATTTGCTCACATAATTCTTGCACAGTTGCAACTCTTTAGATGAACTGAGGAAGCCTCAACTTTTCATAAGATTAAGTGGTAGCAACTAAATCCTTTAAGAAATTAAAAAGACTTCATTCACTCCATCAACTATAACCCACATATTTTGTTTAAGGTAAATGATAGTTAAAGTAGACCAGACAGAGCTATACTGAATTGTTACTAAAATAGTAGCTTGTCTTGATCCTCTACATACTATTGGGAGAATCTGAGAAACATTTCCATCCAGTATAGTTGCTATACCACCAAAGACAAAGCCTTCTATCTTTCCACAAAGCTCTGCTAATGGCCTATTAACTGCCTCAAAACATGATTTATGTTGTATTGGGACTTCATCACAAATTATAAAATGAGTCTCTCTTATTAGTTTTGCCAAGTTAGTTGAGCTAGGAATATTGTACATTGCATTCATATCATTGTTGAGGGGAATCTTAAAATAGGAATGTGCAGTGCTTCTTCTTGGTAATAGTTGAGCTACAATTTCAGATGAGGCTATGAAAAGTACTACTCTTCTAAGGGTATGAAAATGACCATACAATGTAATATCTAAGAAGGTTTTACTAATTCCTGGAGGTCTGTGTAGAAAGTAACTTGACTTAAAATACTGCATTGGGTTAGCATCTCTTTCTGTAACTGCCTCAATAATCTCATTAAATGCTGTCATCTACTCTACATTCATTTGCAGCTTGTAGGTATAGGCTATGTCATTTTACTCCTGGTGATCATAGTTGATCTCTTCCTGTATCAAGACATTTCAGTGCCTATAGTTTACCTATTTTGACAAGTTCAATAAAGGCCCAGGTAGTAAATAGTTAATCAATTTAGTTCCCTACTCAGACACACAGTCCTGGATTAACAAAAGCCTATAATCCAGGTGGATAGCAAAGTTTTCCTCTATGTCAACAATATTTCCTGGAATCTAGAGTTGTCTAGTAGTAATCATATGAGGAATATCATCACAGAATCTCTCTGCAAACATTTCTCATATTGCAATAGGATTAGTAATGGTTGTATGCTGTAGGGCTATAGTAAATAAATGCCTCAAATGTCTACTAGTTATAAAGTTTGCACTTTCAGTAAAGAGGGAATCTTATACACCAAGTAATCCTCAGGTAATCCATACACTTTTGAAAGTCATATAGTATTGATCATAAACTGTCCTCAAATCTTCAAAGCTTTTGAGTCCATGCACTACTATCAGGAGTAACTACATATAATACTTCTCTTTTATAAATAGTGATGCTGAATATATCTGCCCAATTGCAGAACCTTATTGACGCTTTTTGCACTCAACCTTCCTGACAAAGACAAAGTTCTCAAGGAACTAATAATAGATAAATGATTGGTCATCCTCATGTATAGAATTATAGGTAAAGAATGCAGTGAGAGTAGAGACTGAGTCTGCTATTCTATCTTGAAGGAGATCAGGATCTTTGTCCTCTGCAAAGTGTATTGGTTGCTCCCCAGGTAGATGTATGGCTAGATGCTACACCATAGGCTTTTTGTCATATATATTGTACTCAAATAACCTCTATATTCCTTCAGTCAGACCAATGTAATGCTCAGTAAGATGGTGCTTAATCTTATCTTGATTCAGTGATTCCTCCTTATTGGTGATATTAATAGTCACTCTATCACCCACTTGTAAATATACTTATAGATATATTTGACAGCATGAACAGATCTACATACTTTAACATTAATATGAGCCTTATATTAGAGACTTAGGTATGGGCTATAAGGTATGACATGTTGGTTGTCTATTCATGTAGTCACGCCTGGTCTTGCATTCACAACTTGAATATTGAATCTTTCTTCAGTATCATGTTGTCTATACACTGGATACCCATTTTCTTTTAACTCTGTTAGCTCCTGAAAAGGTTATAGATAACCTTTCCCACATACTGTCTCACCCCTTCTCACTTGATCCTTCATACATATAGCATTAAAGTTTCCACCTGTACATTGAGTGTGTACTATTGTAGATTTAATTATTCCAAGAAGTTCAAGGTTTTGAGCAGTTGTTTGCAAAGGGAACCCAACTGATATCAGGTTGTCGACATTCTCAGTGGTAAGAAAGTTGTCATTTATTTGAAGGAAAACCAAAATATAAGCATGTGATAACCCTCATTTTTGGTATTCAATTGTCCATACCCAGCCCAGCCATTTACCAAATATCTCCTTATTTTTTATTTAATCTAAAATATCAAGTAATTTCAAGTAAAATACTTGAGATACCATATCAGGCCTATCAGTTGCTGTATATGTCAGAAGTAACTCTTGTCCAATTTTGATCCACTTTGGCTTTGCAGTAAAGGTTACAAATAAGGATGGTTGTTCAAAGTATCTAACAATTGCCATACTGTCTTAGTATAAGTGTTGCATAAAGTGATCTCCAGCCATATATGAATATAGAAGGATAACACATTTTCCCACTTCCTGTAAGTTGACATCCTCCCTCTGTAAAACATCAGCTAATCTACTATACAGATCTGATCTGATCCTTGCCTGATAGCTACAAAACCAATCTAGTTTACTTTGATTACAAATAGCTCATACATCAATAATAAATTGTTGAAATAACCTTTATGCTTGGAACAAGGTCATTACCTCACCAATGTGTGAATATAGGCAGTATCAGTAGAATGCATGCTGGGGCATTTTTGTCATTTGTCTTTGTCCATTATTACTACTTAATACCTGTCCTCAATGCCATCTAGGCTCACCATAGGGAGAGAGGAGAATATAGTATAGTGGGAGATATAAAGCATGGGCAGGACTGATATTTTTGAATCTATTATTCATATTACCTCCACCATGAGCTGCTAGAACAATATCATGAAAGCTGGCTCCACTAAACTCTTCAGGAAAGATAATGGTAACCTCATTCGAGGTAGGTAAATTTTCTCTCCTTTGATCTACCCAACTTTCTATGATTAACTCCATTCTTAGGTTGATAATAATGGGGAATTCTCCCTCATGCATAGGAATATCTTGCAGTCTCTCCCTTGTAGTCTGGTATAATCCAATCAAAGGGCAAGTATCCTTCAGCATAACAGTTAAGTCTCTAATTAGCTACTGATTCAACTCAGGTACACATGCCATACATGCTGCTGAGGCTTCTGCAGGATCATACAGGTACACCTGAGAGTATAAAGAATCTCTTGCAACTGGAGGTACCAATGGGTCTTGTAAATAGTAAACTTCACCATGTACCTGAAAGACTCAAACACCTCTACTTTGTGCTGTTTCACAATCATCTATATTATATTGTAGAGCGGTAAAAGTAAAGATATTATTCTACCTTCAGATATTTCTTTGGAACTCCTGTACTCTTGAATCACTTACACACATTAAACTCTTTAGTAGCTCAGGTAATTCTTTTAAAGTTTTCAATAAAACATCTCCATACTTGCAGCATGATTCAAAACTTGGTCCACTAACTCCTCTTGGAGTACCACACAATATTTCAGCTTTCCAATATTATACCTGACACTTGGTACACCAGACATTCATGTTTCCTGGATCATGCAAGGTCCATTATTCATGATTTTCAACATAGGTAAGCTTAAAGGTTTTGACTCCTTGAGGTCTTCCAAGCTTCTACTTGGCTACTTGACTTGACTATTTTGGTGATTTACATTCATGACACATTGTGTCACTTGACAATCTCTTACCTGCTACTAAAATGTAAATTTTTATTAGTATGCTAATGCCTATTATGAATTATTATATGGAACTTAGAAATTCAAATTGGCTTACTAAGTATAGTTGATAACTTTTCCTAATTCAGCCCCACCTACCACTATCAAATTCAGTGGACTCCTTCTCAATATGATATGTCTGATAATATTGAGATACTATTGTTCTTATATTTATATCTTGGATATATACCCTATGATATTTCTTATTGTAATTAGTATTGCATAATGGCTTTCTTATTCCTTATAATCCAGGATATTATATATTCCTCAAATTGACTAAATATAATTATGTGATATAGAGGTTATTATAGGGTCCAGGAATATGAATACTTACTAAAGATAGGGAAGACACTACAGAAGATAGTAGATGCATAGGTGATGAAGATAATAGCTGAGATGGTGGTAGATATAGTTGTAGAAAGAGTGGTGGAGAGTATGACAGTGGTGGAAATATTGGTAGAGTAGTAGAAAAAGTTACAGAGACTGTAGTAGAGATGCCGGTAGAGATGGTAGGGGAGAAGGTGGAGGATACAGTGGAGGAGAAGGCAGTGGGGAAGGTGGTAGAAATACATCAGCAAAAAAAAACCTTGCGTCTGATGTATGGGCGTCGTGCCCTGATGCACGCCGCATTTCTCGTGCACCTGATGCACCTGGTGCGTCCTGGGTTCCATTGCAACCCCCTGTTGCGCCCTATGCATCATGATGTGTGTTGCAACACAACATTACGCCTGGTGCATCCTGTGTCGCATAGCAACACTTTGCGGTGTCAGGACACTACCTGACATTGGGTCGACATCCTCACGACCCCTGGACATCTGCATCTCTGTCGCAGCTTCTTCCCCATATCCTGACATCTGGCTATGGCTGCTGCCTCACAGGAGTACCACTGGGCATAGCCAGGCAGAGCCGGCCTTTGTCACGTTCCTTCCGTCTCTCATCGTGACGCCATAACTCCATCCTAACATCGACCACAGATGCCTTCCATCCCCCGATGTCCCCATCCCTGCCCAGAACCTTCCCAGCATCCTGACGCATCACCATTGTTGGTTCCTCACTGTGAGGCCACAGGGCGTTGCGGTGATTTGTCGCAATCTGTCTGGTTTCTTCACTCCGTCCTAGCGACGTTGGGACCCACGATGTCCCACAGCGTCATCGTGATGTTGGGACCCACGATGATTCACTGCGTGGTGTCATCAGGGTCCTAATCTCAAGGACTGACCAATCCCCCACCGTAATTTTCTACATCGTGTACTTTTAGTTGTATCTATTATTTAGTTTCTATTAATTAGTTTCTACATAGAGGTTTCTATATACAGGTTGCAATGAAAGATGCTATAATATTCTCCATGCCATTCAACCATCCTCAATGCAGAATACTTGCCCAAGCCAACAGTTGTCACCCGACTGTCTGATCTCATGACCCCTCAATAAATCTCGTTAAATGTCCTTAAATCAATATGGCTGTTAACAAGCCATCGCTGGTCTGTCTCCGGGATGAGGTGCGCCAGGCCTAGGATTGTCCCTATGTCTACTATAGTAAACTCTCATGCATTTTCCATTATCTGTACAGTGACAAGGCCATGGACGTCGGATACGCATCCCGAGTTAACCGCGTTCAATATTTGGACACATGCAAGCCTGCGAACCGTGTCCTCGTGCATGTAGTCTCTGATTTTGAAGAGCGCCAGGAGCTTTCCGGGGAGATGGCCCCGGAGCACACCATACATATGCGCGCCACCTGTCTGTACCCAAACCCAATCGTTGGGACTCACCTGGTTCCTGAAGAGTCGGGTACCAGTAGAGCGTGCCCTGTGGATGTCGTAAATGTCGGTTTCCTGGAACGCTAGAACGGGGATTTCAAGTTGCGTTAGTAGTTCCACTGGAAGGAATCGAAGTATGGCAGGATCTTCAGGAAGGCGACGCTCGGTGTGCAGGCTATTCCGGCTATATCGAATCAATTCCCGACAGATGGTCTCCGGTGTGATACCCAAGACCTTGCAAAAATCCATCACATCGGAAACATCATCATGACGCCCCTTCAGGATCCTACGATTGGTAACTGGGGCGGACACGGAATTCATTTTATCTAAATGTTCCACGACATCGGCAGGGAGATCAGCCCCACGACGTTGAAGGGAATCTAGGTTCAAAAGTCTCATTCGGATCGCATGCTGGTGACCATAGCTGTGCAGGATCTGTCTTGCAGCATCGTTTTTATTTGAACGCCGCCACCCCTCCTTGATTTGTTCCTTATGCGCAAGCTTGCCAAACTCTGTGGAATACATCTGAATGTTGCCAAACTGGTATATGTGACCCTGAAAATGACTTAGTAGATGCATCTTAATGAAGTTGAAATGAGATTCCGTATGGATTAGTTCCATACATTGGTCGATCTCTTCTTCACGATCCTGCTCCTGTACCTGACGCCAGTTGGATTTCGCAACACATTGGTTTACCTGTGTTCTCTGATGTCGTAGCTCCCTTCGCTGCTCGTCAACCTTTGCCTGTGTCCTCTTCGATATTCGAAACTCCAAGAAGATATCTTTCATATCATGAAACCGATTCAGATATTGTTCCATATAATCCAAGGTCTCAGGTGTATGGCTTCGATATTGGGCCATCAAAGTGAAATCGAGTAATGACCTGATGCAGGTGAGTGCGCGTTTCAATGGCAATACTTGCGTACTCTCAGGCTGCCTCAATGCCACGGCGAGAACTCCCAAAAGACAACGCCCGAGGTTCCTCATCTCCTTTCCTTGCCACTGCATAACCTCGCGGTATGCTTTTTTGGGTGCAAAGAATCCCGGGTATAGTGGTAAAGCCTTCCAGGCATCGTCAAAAGCCTGCAGTTGGGCGTGATTCTTGAGGAATCCCTGAACCCAGTCCATCATATGCTTGAATAGTCCCAAATAAACTGTATGGAGCAAATCCGGCTTGTGCAGATCAGGTGCTGAAACCCGTTGAAGCCCATGAAAAACATTCCGTCCCATCTTGATACCAAGTGCGTCAAACGTGGTATTCATGTCTCCCGACCGAGAGTCTGTCAACCGATGCTCATTTTCTTGTTCGAGACGTTCGTATGTGGCATAATCCCGCGTCTGATACATCTCCTGTGCATCGGTTCCTAATGCATCAGGAGGCACGTCACATTTTGGACAGGCGTTAGATTTTACTCTGTGTAGTGCAACGTTTTGCATATGGTCCGCAACCCACGCGGACAAGATAGGGAAGCACCGCTGGACCTTCCCGTCCGCACAGTCAATTGAGACACCATCAAGCGCCGCATCTTGCAAGGGTGACAGTATGAGTTCAAATACGCCTTGTAGTGTGTTGGCATTGATTTGTCTCTGCAGGTTGTCTGCTGAAGAGGACTGTGGGAACTTGGGCGGGACGGGCAATAGTGCAAGAAGGAGAACCGCCATTGATCCAGGTCTATTACACCTAGTCGATAGGAGATTTCCGGTCGTAATATAGACAGGCCACGCTTTCTTGTCACCCGAGAAGTTGGTAAGATGGGTCTGATCGGACATTCCAATTATTGGAACCAGAGTTGCACCATGTGAAAGTGTATCCTATAAACGGTTAGCCAGTGCCCTGATGAAGGAGGTTGCAAAGCAGTGTGTACCGTACTTGGACGTCCCACCACCAGTCCGCCGTATGCATTTCGGCATATATCCTATGCCCATTCTGGTCATATTCACACCGCAGCGCGTAGACCAAGTCATCCCTGTATGCTATCTGCCGAAGAAGGTATCTGACACAGTGAAGGACGTTCCGATAGAAGAAATGCTGCGTTCTCTTGCCATCGTCAACTTCATCTTCGAACCATTGTAGATAAGGACTGTAGGGGTCCAATGATTGGAGATGATTCTCCAGCGTGTGCATTGAACTATAGCCGACTGATGCAGAACTACCCACACCACTGGAAAAGAATTCATTGATTTGAGACTTCGAGACTTTGCTCTTAATGAACCAAGATGCAAGTTTGAAATCATGAGCATTGGCAAATGGAGCCGATGGATCCTGGCATAGAGTATGGTGTTCATCCTCAAACCCGCTCACGTCTCTAATCGCTTCCCCGGCACCTGGGTAATGCGATTGTCTGCCGGCCGTCGCGGAGGTGTTGTGGTTGAGTACTTCAGCATCAGACTCGTGCATGACGTCATCATTCAATGCATCGGTGTCCCATCCAGTGGGGTCTGGATTAGATTCATAGTCTGAATCTGGCCGTTCGTTCTCGTCGTTTACCTCCGGGGCGAGGAATAGATCTGTTTCGGTGTCATTAATAGCACTCACGGAAGGTGCATGTCGTATAGTAGAGGCAAGTACGATGTCCAGATTTGCATGCACAGTTCGTAGGTGTTTCTCATATGCGCCTGCCCGCACATACCTTCAGCGACAAAATGGACATTTAACAGCCATGGTGAAAGTCTGCCTAGTCGATCTCGAGGGTCCTGTATATATTATGAGATGCAGGAGTACTGTATAGTGTTGATCTTGACGCATGTCAGTAGAACACTGGGTCAAGGGGTTTGCACACGGTGAACTGTAACTAGTATCCAAACAGGCTTAGCACTTGTAGCTTGATGCCTTGTATTACCCCATCTTATCAGATCAGCTCATCCTCTCTGTTATAACACAAGCTACTTCCCCTTCATGGGCCATCACACAATGTCACCTCGTATCATGACACTTGTGCAAATTAGAACCTTATTTCATGAATATTAGTTACACATCACGGTAGGCTTAGGAATGTTGTTCCTGGCTACATTATCAATTGTTCTCATATTATCTTTTTTATTCTGATCTGCCACAAATCCACATATCCACATATCCATACAGCCACATGGCCTCCGGGGTAATCCAACACAACAGAGGGCAGATACATCCCATCATACAAATAATGTAAGTTAATTTCTCAGAAACGATTCAGAATCAGAACCCTCATTCTGGAGATCAGGGAGAGCAGTGCCATTCATGCAATCATGCTTCCGCTTGCACGTCTACCCCCTACCGGCACCTGCCTCTGTCTGACTCCCGAAAACATGCCGCAGCAGGGACCCATGCATAGTCGAAACCAAGCAGAGTCGGGAACCAGTCCAGAGCCTTGTAAAGTAGATTAGCTTGCGACCGCAGATGCCTGCCATTGAACCCATGGGAAAGTGAAAGCACCGTTCCAAATCGAATACGCAAAACACAGCCCCTTCAAACTGTCCCAATGGCACACTCATCGTCCAGTCAAGGTCACCCTGGTCCAGGTGCGGCTCCGTTACGACGTTGATGAGGCACGCACGTAGGGAAAAGCACTCGTTGTCATAATTGGTCCAGAGATTCCGGAAGTGATGGGGTAATAGCTCAATAGTGGACTGCATTGTGTCACATTGTGGCCTGTCAATAGCCCCGAGAAGCAACCGCTTAAGCTGTGTGATATTCTGGAATGAGGCAAGGAGCGCTTGTAGGTCTCCACGTGTATTTGAACCGACGTCATTGGTATCCTTAGTCAAAACGGATCCTAGGTCCTCATGTCCCTGTTGCGCCCAAATGCCCCAATGGAACACCCCATAGCGCGAGTTTGGATAGGCATAGTGTTGTGGATTTTGCAGGAGCCAATCCTCAGTATGATTGTGCCTTATGCTGTGCAGAAGCCTCAGAGGCTGAATCTCACAGTACTTAGTAATGTTGTCTGTAGCCTGCTTCACGATCCTTGCTCCAACCTCCTCACCGTAGATAGCAGAAGCTGGATTGGCAAATACAACAAGAAGGTAGTGATAGTTGCGATCGAGGGCCACATACAGCTCGCCTGCACCAATGTTGACTTGCTGATATGAGGTGCCAAGCGCATCGCATTGATCCAGGGATAGCACTTGCAGGCCGGCCAGGTGTGGACGAGAATTGTGTGTCTCGATATCTATATTGAGGCACACTTCGATAATGTTTCTTAAGAATGTGTTATTTGAGTGTTCCACGACATGTACTACATGACTGCTATTGCATACCTTGCTTGCGCTGAATAACGCAGAACGCCTTCTCACCCCTCCCCTTTGCCTCCTCACAGGCCGCCTGGTCCTCCCGGGTCAGGGACATTCCCTTATCAAACCAGCCTTCCATTTCGCTATCGGTTCTTGGCCTGAGCCTTGGTTGCTTGCCCTTGGGCTGAGAGAGCTTCATTGAGGCAGACCCCCCATCAACACGGGACTTCACCGTAGGATAAAGCGTAGTATCAATTGTTACTGGCACCTTGTTCCCAGGCCTTTGTCTTATACCGGTGGGTGTTTGGTGGTAGGGGGGATGCATAATGTTTCCCAGTGTACCATTATTGGTACGATGCCGGGGGAGTTGAGAAAGATGTAGCATGATATGGTGCGTTTAGAATCGTGGAGCACAAGGTGGTCTGTTGAGAATACGGTCAGTTCTAGTATCGTGAGTATCTGCACAGAGGAGAGGCTCCACAAACAGATGTAAACCAATTGGAATACCAATTCTCGGAACCTGAGAAATCTCGCACCACGGTCCCAAAGGTATACCAGCCGTGAAGCCCTATATAGAGAGATGTACACTGGTTTGTAACTTTCTCCCTCTGCCGCCCCTGAGTGGTTGGTCAGAAATAAGGTTCACAGAGGTTATCCCAAGAGGCTGGGGCATATAGAAATTGGAACGACTTGATGGAATGGTTTGGCGGTGGGAGGACGTAGCTGGAGTGGGGAGACCGGTAGAAGAGAATATGCAGGTACACAGGAGAAGGTGCAAGGATCGGGGTACAAGTACAGGTGTCGTGACCATAACGCCATGGGACGTCATGCTGTCGCAACTGTGACGCCATGGGACGTCGTGTGGTTGCGACGCCACGAGGCATTGGTAATGTAGAAATATGTTACCGCTGCCTTTTGGTATCACGTCAACAGTTCCGTGAAGATGAGAAGTTTGTATAGTTTTCTCATGTTGTATACGACACGTCAAGTCTAATACACAGGGCTCCAGGGTGGTGGTAGGATCACTGACTATCACTCGTTATTGAAGCAAAAGATTTGCCTGCAAAATAGCGTTTTCAGAGTGTTCAACATTATGTTCGTAATAATCTAAGCATTCTCAACTACGATTGGACTCAAGACTCTGGCATGAAAAAAGTTAGACGAAATGAGGGTGTTGTTAGGGTGGGTAGCTTAATAAAATCTAGCCACGAACGGTATTGTTTACTGACACTATTGGCGCTACAGTATTCTCGCCTTGCCTAACTAGCACTAGAAGTGTCTGAAATCGTCTCCTGGTGTCGAGTCAATATAGCTGAACACCTGACAGACTGAATTCAAGCAATCCGACCTACTCAGGCATAGAAGTTAGTGATGAGATGGACAGGGGTTGTAGCCCGGCCATTCCAGACCAACTTCAAACCCCGGTCCGTCTCATCACTAACGTCAATACCGTAGTAGATAATCGACTCAGATGGCCAGCCAATGCTAGGTGACACACCGGATACCAAAGCAAGGGGGCTGAATGCTATTACAATTATCACATACTGTAGTTTACTGTACTGTACCAGGCACTCGAGATCGAAACATCTAGCAATGAGACGCCGGGGACATCAATGGGTATCATTAGTAGCTAACAAGTACAGGCTAAGAACTACTAGCTAAACCTACTAAACAAATTCCCAAAATGGGAAACAAAAATAAAACTTACAATCAGATAGCAAAAAAAAAAAAAAAAAGAAAAAAAACTAAGAAAATTCTACCTAAGAAAAAATAAAATCTACAGCCCGGGAAAATTATTTTGGCGCTTTCCGGACCCTTGTGCCTTGGCAGGGCACAGGCGGGGACAAACGAACCGAAGAAACCATCGCGGGAGCCAGGGGGTTAGAGCCGACCAAAGACGCCTGGGGTGCAGGGGGCGTCACGGGTGTCGGTGGCACCATCGGTGCATCAGGGGAAGGGGAGCTGTCCAGGGCCCCATCGACCCAACCATGGTTGTTTGGCTGCGATGGAGTTACGAACTCCACCAACCAGGGCTGCTCTCAGACACAGGCAAGCATCATTCAATGTTTGTCTGCGTCCGAGTGCCCAGAAGGCCCGGTGTCACCTGGAGGCGGGGAGTCCTGGCTCGTCGAGGAGCCCGCTTCCTCAACCAGTTCTTCGTCCTATATTGGTGATTAGCTGAGTTAACTGAAAGGAGGTTAGGTTAGAAACTTACATCACCAATCATGATTGGCGACTCGCTAGAGTCCCCCTCAGACTTGTCCTCCTCATTATCCTCCCCCACAAACCCCTCCGACTCCTCCACCTCACCCATATCCTCCACAGAACCGGCCACCTGCTCCTCCTCCTCTACCTCGGTTTCCTCCTCCACCATGGCCTCCCCGATATCTCTGGCCTGCCCACAGCGATCCCAGACCTTGTGGTCAAAGAAAGGGTATCTGCCATGGGCAGGCTCGGGGGTCCGGTCCTCAGCATCTCCCTCACCCAGACGTGACTCCAGGACCATTAGGTCCAGGGGGTGTCTGCCACAATTGGCAAGGAGCCATGCCTGGATGTCATCATCTTTATTTAAAAAGATGATTTCGGAGAGCGGGAGAGGCTCGGTGGGCGCCTGACGAAGTGCTCGGACGCCCTCACTGGTCGCCCCGAGGAGATATCAGGGGCACCCGATTGCCCCCGACACCCGCTCTCGCTTGACCACCTCGAGCAGGTTATCCATGCTCGGTGATGCCAGGACCCCCCAGGCAATTCCCTGGTCCAAGTCGCTGGCACACCAGGGGTGGCCAAGGAATGGGTGCGCGAGTTCCAGGACACCTGTCCGGCGGACGTTATGCATCCTTATTGCCCGAGGGCAATAAGGAGAGTCCCAGTCGGGCTGAACCACTAATAAAATGTCTTAGCATGAGGATAACAGATGATAGATGGGATAAGAGATAATGGATGGCACAAGGGAATACTTACTCTGAGGTCCCGCGACCTCACCACCACCAGCCTCCTTCCCCTCAGCCAGACGGTGCCCGTTCGATATCCTAAGGTTCTTGGCGGTATCTCGCACCAAGAGCCTTAGATGGCGCTCGACTTCCCCCATGTCTTCAGCCCGGTGCCTGTCTCGAACAAGCGCAATCCGGGCCACGACCGGGGGAAGGGAGCGACCGAAAATGACCGCCGAATCCAGATCAGATTCCATTGGGCGGTGAAGGTCAAGGGAGCGAGCCGTCTGGTAGGTTCTCATCTCCTCGTGCCATGCACTGTACGCAACAGTACTAGTGCGAGGTTTTGAGAACCCACACCAGCTTTTCGCATAGGCGATGTCGCCATAGCGCCCCCTATGAGTATTAGTTTAGAATATGTGACAGATTGGAGTAGGAGCGTTTCACTTACGAGTTGTCCTCCACCGCTGGCTCGAAGGGGGGGTTCTCCGGTGTACTCTCCTGGACGAGACTACTAAAATAAAAGAATAATTGTGAGCTCGATATCAGGGGACGCATAGACATGATGGGTAAGTGGGGGTATTATGCTTATGCTCTCTCCGTCCCCCCTCCACTCATAACACAGACCACGCAGGGCTCTGCATTTCCCACCCTGCTCTTGGGGGTCGGGAGGCTCAACAGTGGTACGTCTAAGTGCAAAGGAAAGGTTAGTAATTATCACCAGCTAATATATAAACGGGAAACGGGATGTACTTACTTCCCCAGGCGCACGTCACTTGCGCGAGAAGGACCCGCAGGAACAGAGACAACCGGATGTCTAAGTGCAAAAGAAAGGTTAGTGATTATCAACAGCTATTATGTAAACGGGAAACAGGATGTACTTACTTCCCCAGGCGCACGTCACTTGCGCGAGAAGGACCCGCAGGAACAGAGACAATCGGATGTCTAAGTGCAAAAGAAAGGTTAGTAATTATCACCAGCTATTATATAAACAGGAAACGGGATGTACTTACTTCCCCAGGCGCACATCACTTGCTCCAGAAGGACCCACAGGAACAGAGACAACCGGACGTCTAAGTGCAAAAGAAAGGTTAGTAATTATCACTAGCTAATATATAAACGGAATGTACTTACTTTGGGGTTTGCCCCGGTCGTGGCCTCGGAGGCACCATCAAACCTCCAACAATCAATGGAAACAAAAAAAGAAAAAAAGGGAAAAATACTAAGCTGGACAGGGGCAAACAGGAGGTTTAGGGGAAACAGATGTACTAGGAGAGGGATGGGAAGAGAGCGAAAAGGAAGAGGTCTTATTCTTATCTTCCTCTGTGGTGGAGAGAAGAGAAGGAAAGGAGGAAAGAAGGAAAGGAGGGAAGAAGGGCTGGGCTTATATACCCTTCACACATGAGGTGCGCACCTCAAATGCGCACCTCACATGTGCACCTCACGTGTGCACCTCATGTGCACAGGGTATATAAGAAATGACGCGTATGCGTTTCCTGGTTTGTTTGTACACCTCGTTGTACACTCAAAGAATGCTCGGACATCGTCAGATGTGCGAGCATTGTTTGCAGTACAATGGGGTGTACAAAGCATATTGATTTCACCAATAGCAGTGCATGAGGATCTATTCTGTATGTATATAAAATATATTTTAAAATCTATAGTGATATCTACGGAGTCTAACTTGTCACTAACTATCATAAAATAAGCTTTTAAGCCGCACTAATGACCTCTTGGCGTCACTTCACTAGTGCAGCTTAAAAGCTTATTTCATGAAACGATATAAGATATATTACCAACACCTCTTGGCAGCATGGCTGCACGACGTCCGCGGCGTCGCTACAACACTACGGCTAAAAGCCAATTTTCTTTTTATATTCAAAGGATATTTGTATACCATGATAGGTATACAAATATCTTTGGAATATAAAAAGAAAATCGTCTTTTGGCCGTAGTGTTGTCGCGATACCAAGAGGGATCAATAACATACATTTCTGTGTTATCGACACCTCTTGGCAGCCTTGATGCATGATGTCGCCAGCATCACGACAAAAGTACGGCGAAAAGCTGACTTTATTTTTTTATTGAAAGGATATTTCTATACCTATTATGGTATAGAAATATCTTTTAAATAAAAAAAGAAAATCGGCGTTTCGCTGTACTGTTGTCGTGATACCAAGAGGCGTCGATAACATACATTTCTGTATTATTGACACCTTTTGGCAGCATCGCTGCACGATGTCCACGGTGTCGCCACAACAGTACGGTGAAAAGCCGATTTTTGATGTATATTCAAAAGATATTTGTATCCCTATAATGGTATACAAATATCTATTGGATATAGAAAAAAAAGTTGGCTTTTGGCCGTAATGTTGTCGCGATACCAAGAGGCATCGATAACGTATATTTCTGTGTTATCGACACCTCTTGGCAGCCTCGATGCACGACGTCGCCAGAATCACGACAACAGTACGGCGAAAAGCCGACTTTATTTTCTTATTGAAAGGATATTTCTATACCTATTATGGTATAGAAATATCTTTTAAATAAAAAAAGAAAATCGGCATTTCGCCCTACTGTTGTCATGATACCAAGAGGCATCGATAACATACATTTCTGTGTTATCGACACCTCTTGGCAGCATCGATGCATGATGTTGCCGGCATCATGACAACAGTACAGTGAAAAGCTGACTTTATTTTTTTATTGAAAAGATATTTGTATCCCTATAATGGTATAGAAATATCTTTTAAATATAAAAAGAAAATTGGCTTTTGGCCATACTGTTGTCGTGATACCAAGAGGTGTCGATAACATATATTTCTGTGTTATCGACACCTCTTGGCAGCATGGATGCACGACGTCGCCGGCATCACGACAACAGTACGGCGAAAAGCTGACTTTATTTTTTTATTGAAAAGATATTTCTATACCTATTATGGTATAGAAATATCTTTTAAATATAAAAAGAAAATCGGCTTTTGCCCGTACTGTTGTCGTGATACCAAGAGGCATCGATAACGTATATTTCTGGGTTATCGACAGGTCTTGGCAGCGTTGATGCACGACGGCCCCGGCATCACGACAACAGTATGGCGAAATGCCAACTTTATTTTTTTATTGAAAAGATATTTGTATCCCTATAATGGTATACAAATATCTATTGGATATAGAAAAAAAAGTTGGCTTTTGGCCGTACGGTTGTCGTGATACCAAGAGGCGTCGATAACATATATTTCTGTGTTATCGACACCTCTTGGCAGCATCAATGCACGATGTCGCCAGCATCATGACAACAGTACGGCGAAATGCTGACTTTATTTTTTTATTGAAAAGATATTTCTATACCTATTATGGTATAGAAATATCTTTTAAATAAAAAAAGAAAATCGGCTTTTGGCTGTGCTGTTGTCGCGATACCAAGAGGCATTGATAACGTATATTTCTGTGTTATTGACACCTCTTGGCAGCCTCGATGCTTGATGTCGCCGGCATCACGACAACAGTATGGCGAAAAGCCGACTTTACTTTTTCTATTGAAAGGATATTTCTATACCTATTATGGTGTAGAAATATCTTTTAAATAAAAAAAGAAAATAGGCATTTCGCCGTACTGTTGTCGTGATACCAAGAGGTGTCAATAACATACATTTCTGTGTTATCGACACCTCTTGACAGCATCGCTGTACGATGTCCCCGGTGTCGCCACAACTGTACGGCGAAAAGCTGATTTTTGTTGTATATTCAAAATATATTTGTATACCTATCATGGTATAGAAATATATTTTGAATATAGAAATAAAATTGGCTTTTCACCGTACTGTTGTCACGATACTATCTTATTTGCATATATAAAATAGTGTCGTGATATGTACAGATGTCATACGGTGACATATATTTTATATACTCAAACTAATTTTCCCCCGCTGTAGATTCTATGTTTTCTTAGGTACAATTTTCTTAGTCTCTTTTTTTTTTTTTTTGCTATCTGATTTCCAAAGTTTGGTTTTATTTTTGTTTCCCATTTTGCGATTTGTTTACTAGGTTTAGCTAGTAGTTCTTAGCCTGTACGTGTTAGCTACTAATGATACCAATTGACTGCCCCAAAGTCTCCTATTGCTGGATGTTTCGATCTCGAGTACCTAGTATGTGATACTAATGATACCATTTGACGCCCTTGCTTTGGCATCTCTCATTGCTTGCCATTTCCATCTCCAGTGCCTGGTACAGTACATTAGACTATAGTATGTGATAATTGTAATCACATTCAGCCCCCTTGCTGTGGCATCCGGGGTGTCACCTAGCATTGGCTGACCATCTGAGTCAATTATCTACTACGGTATTGACGTTAGTGAGGAGACGGACCGGGGTTTGAAGTTGGTCTAGAACGGCCCAACTACAACTCCTGTCCGTCTCATCACTAACTTCTATGTCTGAGTAGCTCGGATTGCTTGAATTTAGCCTCTTGGGTGTTCAGCTATATTGACTCGACACCAGGAGACGATTTCAGACACTTCTAGTGCTAGTTAGGCAAGGCGAGAATACCGTAGCGTCAATAGTGTGGGTAAACAATACTGTTCATGGCTAGATTTTATTAAGCCACCCACTCTAACAATACCGTCATTTCATCTAAATTTTTCATGCCAGAGTCTTGAGTCCAATCGTAGTTGAGAATGCTTAGATTATTATGAACATAATGTTGAACACTCTGAAAATGCTCTTTTGCAGGCAAATCTTTTGCTTCAATAACGAGTGATAGTCAGTGATCCTGCGCACCCCCTCCCCCCCCTGGGGAGCCCCTTGTATAAGACCTGACGCGTCGTATACAACACAAGAAAACTATACAAACTTTTCATCTTGACCAAACTGTGCTTGAGATACCTATGATTTTACTCCAGCCTGAATCCTAACTTACCTTACTCTAACTACCCTATTACACCATGAATAAGCAACAGGCCAACACACGCAGTCAGCCAGCACCCCGAGTCGGCAATCTATACAGAGGTAGACGCGACGTGCAACCCAGTACCATGGGTTCCGGAAAAGGGAGATCCAGAACGCGTCAAAACAAATCTCAAGACACGTCCTCAACTCAGGATTCTTCTCCACTGCCCATTGCAAGCCTACTAGGAAGAGCACCGAAGCACCATCGGAAGGGCACAATGCTAACCACAGCACATGCGGAACCCGAAACCAAACCTAATGATCAACCAAATACCCAAACAGTGCATCTATCGGACGATAGTAGTGATGAGTACCAAATCTCACACGGACCAGATGAAACAGAATCAGACACCGAACCTGATGGAGAAGGCATCGTTATTGCAGATGGCCCGGGATCAAGATGTGATCATGGCTCACAAGTAGCTAACAGAAAGGGAGACAATCAGGCAAGAACTATACGCATTTCGACCACATCAGGGTCTCAGGAGATAGGTCCTGCTTGGTGTACGACCACGGATCTCGGACGCAGAATTCGGCGGAGAGCCTACAGTCCTCCAATGTTCCCATCATCGAGTGATGCACGGTTATCGTCCCCACTGGGTAGCCTGCATGGTCCTGCGTCTGGTACCCTGATCTCTAGTCCAGCTCCTCACTCTCGGCGAAATCTAGTGACAGGTGCGGAAAGGGCCATATTAGATGATGCGAAGACTCTGATTCTACGGTACACCCTGTTTGAGCAGCCACTCCCGAATGTTGTTGCTCTGACGGCCCAGGTGCACAAAGTTTGGGATGCCGTGCTTGCTAATATTGCAGATGCCGAAAACATCCAACCCTCAGAGCAGTGCATAAGTTTGGTAAGTGGACTCAGGGAGATATGACGCAATGCAGAATGCAATACTAACCTAGAAAGATCCGCCAAAAACACTCTAGGGTACGATCCCAGTTTGTACATGAAGTGAAGAAAGAGATTGTGGAGTTATACAGTCTGCCTGACAATCCCACAGCTTTGGTGCGTAGAGTCGATTATCTGCTGGAATGGGACAGGTTTATGTGCAACCCAAGAGGGTACAATGTGTGTCTCCACCAGACGCCTACCATATAGTGACCACTACTGACTGTAATTGGATGTAACCCAGGGCCTGACATTACGATTCCTTGCACCCCAGATTCCTGAGGCGATTTTCCATAAGTACTTTGCAGGGAAGAAGATGCAAGATATTGTGGATCCTGGGTTTCTTGCGCGCATCAATGGCACTATGATCTGCTTGACGTGCACCATAATCTGCCATACACTACGTGCATGGCAAACGGGGATATATCAGGAGCCCAGGAACTTCAAGCCTCAGGCAGTCGGGGGTGAGTCTCCGAATCATCCAACTGTTCATTCGCAACCGGGGCGGCTAACCTGTTAACAAACATACAAGACGTTTTTGACCGGCAAAAAGAAACTTGGGGTAAGTGCCCACGGAGGATCCAGGATATGATTATCCAAAATATTCAAGAAACAATCAATAAGAGGGTTGCGCAAGTTCACGGGGTACAGCAGGACCGCCGTGAAGGATATGACGACGATTGGGAAGCCGTAAGCACTGAGCTCGAGAGTCGGATATCCAACCACACTTCTACACAGCCTGTACCATGACACACTAATCACCGGAACTTGGACCTAGTGGGACATCAGGAACGTCGGAATCCGTCACCCGAAACTGACAGCTAGTTTGACTTGAGCCAGATGTCGGTAGCCTGGGAGCTTCAGTTACAAGGTTCGGGTCCTCTGAGTCCAGATGATTCTCAGGAAGCGCAAGCAGCACCAGCGGGGATCCCTTCTCTATCTCCGGGGGTCTCGTTGAGCCTTAGGGATTCTCAGGAAGCACAAGCAGCACCAGTGGGGATCCCTTCTCTATCTCGGGGGGTCTCGTTGAGCCTTGGGGATTCTCAGGAAGCCCAAGCAGCACCAGTGGAGATCCTTTGTCTATCTCGTGGGGTCTCATTGAGCCTTGAGGATTCTCAGGAAGGGCAAGCAGCACCAGCAGGGATGTCATCATAAGCCGGACGATGACGAGCGAGGGGGTGGGATTGAAGGTAAGTTTATGCTCTGTAGATATTCAGCAGCATATAATTCGCCACCTGCAACCAAATCATGAAGCCCCACTTTGTTAACTGCTTCAAACCTGTGTTCAATACCTGGCATACTCTTGATAAGAATCTCATTATAGTCATCCACAGTGCTATTTTTATATGCCAGAATTGCTCGATCTGCAAAGGTCCTATGAACCAGTGGAGCATCAACAAGGAGAGCTGATGGGTAAATGTGTTCACATGATTCTTGCACTGTTGCAACTCGTTGGATGAATGAGGGAAATCTCAATGTTCCATAGGATAGCGGATTGACCACTAAATCTTTTAAGAAATTTAAAAAGACTTCATTCCCCGGATTTGCAATGACTCGCATGTTTTGTTTAAGGCGAATAATGGTTAAAGCAGACCAGATGGAGCTATAACAGATTGTTGCTAAAATAGTAGCCTGTCTGGATCCTCAGCGTACTACGGGGAGAATTTGAGAAAAGTCTCCACCAAGTACAGTTGGTATGCCACCAAACACAAAGCCTTCAATCTTCCCACAAAGATCTGCTAATGTCCTGTTCACGGCCTCAAAACATGACTTATGTTGCATTGGGACTTCATCCCAAATTATCAAAGCAGTCTCTCTTATCAGCTTTGCCAGGTTAGTTGAGCTCGGAATATTGCACATAGCATTTATATCGTTGTTTAGGGGAATCTTAAAACGGGAATGTGCAGTCTGTCCTCCCGGCAGTAGTTGAGCCGCAATTCCAGATGAGGCAACACAAAGTACTACTCTCCCAAGGGCACGGATATGAGCACACAATGCATTATACAGAAACGTTTTCCCAGTACCCGCAGGGCCGTGTAGAAAGAAACTTGACTTAAATTGTTGCATCGTGTTCGCATCTCTTGCAGTGACTGCTGCAATAATCTGATCAAATGCGGTCATCTGCTCCTCATCCATTTGCTGCTTGTAGGTATTGGCCAATCGAGTTTGCTCTTGGTGATCATAGTTGAGCTCTTCCTGCATCAAAATATTTCGGTGCTGATGGTTAGCTTGTTGGCACCAGTTTAATAAAGGCTCAGGTAATGAATAATCAGACAATTTATTTCCCCACTCAGAGAGGCATTCCTGGATTAAGAAAAGTCCATAATCGAGGTGGGCAGGGAAGTTTTCCTCCATGTCAATGATATTACCAGGTATATGGAGCCGACCAGTTGAAATCATATGAGGAATATCATCACAGAATCTCTCTGCAAACAATTCCCATATTGCTATAGGGTCGGTAACGGCTGTATGTCGTAAGGCCATAGCAAATAAATGCCTTAAACTTCTCCTGGTCATAAAGTTTGCTCCTTCAGTAAAGAGTGCAACCTATTCACCATCATCCTCAAGCAAACCTAAGGAGATACACGCACTTTTAAAAGTCGTATGGCATCGATCATCAACGGTCCTAAGATCTTCAAAGCTTTTCGGTCCACGTACTACTGTCAGAAGTAACCGCATATAATACTTCTCTCCCATGAAGGGTGATGCTGAATATATCCACCCAATCACAGTACCTTGTTGACGTTTTTTCCACCCAACCTTCCTGACAAAGACAAAGTTTTCAGGAAATTGATGATAGACAAAAGATCGACCATCCTCATGTATGGAATTATAGGCAAAGAATGCAGTTAGGGTAGAGATTGAGTCTGCTATTCTATCACGAAGTAGATCTGGATCTTCATCCTCTGTGAAGTATACTGGTTGCTCACCAGGCAGATGAATTGCTAGATGTTGAACTGTAGGCTTCTCATCATGTGTGTCATACTCAAACAACCTCCAGATTCCCTCAGTTGGACCTATGTAACGTCCGGTAAGGTGGCGTTTAATCTCATCTTGGTTCAGTAATCCCTCCTCGTTAGTGATATTAATGGTGGCTCTATCACCCTCCTTGTAAATATACTTGTGGATATATTTGACAGCACGAACAGATCTACACACTTCCACATTAATATGTGCCTTATATAGAAGACTCAGATATGGGCTATAAGGGACTACATGTCGGTTGTCTATTCATGTAGTCACACCCAGTCCTGCATTTAGCACTCGAATATCAAATCCTTCTCCAGTGTCACATCTTCTGTATACTGGATACCCATTTTCTTTGATTTCTGTTTCCTCTTGGAAAGGTTGGGGATAGCCTTTTCCACATACTGTCTCACCCCTCCTGGCTTGATCCTTCATACATAAGGCGTTAAAGTTTCCACCAGCACATTGGGTATGTACCATTGTAGATTTAATTATTCCAAGAAGTTCTACATTTTGAGTAGTTGTCTGCAAAGGTAGCTCTGCTGATATCAAATTGTCAACATTCTCAGTGGTAAGAAAGCTGTCATTAGTTTCAAGGAAAACTAAAATGTGCGCATGGGGTAATCCTCTTTTGGGGTATTCAATCGTCCATACCCACCCAAGCCATTTGCCAAATATCTCTTTATTTTTTATTTGATCTAACAGATCAAGCAATTTCAGGTGGAATACTCGAGATACCAAGTCAGGCCTATCAGTTGCTGTCTGTATTGGTAGAAGCTCTCGCTCAATTTCCAACCACTTTGGGTTTGCAGTAAAGGTTACAAACAATGATGGTCGTCCAAAATGTCTAACAATTGCCATACTGTCTTGGAACAGTTGTTGCATAAAGCGATCCCCACCTACATAAGAAGATGGGAGAATAACACGCTTTCCCATCTCCTGTAGGTTAATATCCTCTCTCTGTAAAACATCTGCCAATCTACTGTACAGATCTGATCTAATCCTTGACTGGTGGCTACGAAACCAATCTAGTTTGCTTTGATCACATATGGCCCATGCATCAACAATAAACTGTTGAAATAGCTTTTGTGCTCAGAACAACGTCATTGCCTCACCAATGCGTGGATATAGTCGGTATCGGTAAAATGCACGCTGGGGCATTTTTGTAATTTGTCGTTGTCGATTATTGCTACTCAATAACCGGCCCCAATGCCATCCAGGCTCACCATAGGGAAAGAGGAGAACGTAGTGTAGTGGAAGATATAAAGCGTGGGCAGGACTTATCTTTTTGAATTTGTTATTCATATTGCCTGCACCACGAGCTGCTAGAACAATATCACAGAAGCCAGCTCCACTATACTCTTCCGGGAGGATAATGGCAACCTCATTCGAGGTAGGTAAATTTTCCCTTCTTTGATCTGCCCCACTTTCCATGATCAACTCCATTCGTGGGTTGATAATAATCCGGAATTGTCCCTCATCTGCAGGAATATCTTGGAGTCTTTCCCTTGCAGTTCGGTATAATCCAATTAGGGGGCATGCCCCCTCCAGCATAAGAGTTAAGTCTCTTATTAGTTGCTGATCTAGCTCTGGTACACGACTCATACGTACTGCTGAGGCTTCTGCAGGATCATATAGGTACACCTGAGAGTATAAGGAGTCTCTTGCAGCTGGAGGCACTAATGGGCCTTGTAAATGGTAAACTTCACCATGTACCTGAAAGACACGAACACCTCCTCCCTGTGTTGTCTCACAGTCATCCATATTATATCGAAGAGAGGTAAAAGCAAAGATATTGTTCCACCTTCGGATATTCTTTCGGAACTCGTGTGATCTTGGATCACTCGCACACATCAAACTCTTTAGTGGCTCAGGTAATTCTTTTAAAGTTTCCAATGAAACATCTCCATGCTTACAGCATGCTTCAAAACTTGGTCCACCAACTCCTCTTGGAGTTCCACATAATATCTCAGCTTTCCAATGTTGTGCGTGACACTTAGTACACTGGACATCCATGTTTCCCAGATCATGCGTGGTCCATTGTTCATGATTTTCAATATAGGCAAGCCTAAAAGTAT